>VCJJ01001983.1:0-22166 GCA_024139415.1 Backusella tarrabulga
TTTATTTTTTTTTCTCTATCGCTTTTTTCTTCGTTGATACATATTGCTTCATTAACAAAGGCAAGCATCCCAAGGTCTATTATAAAATAAAATACAAGTATACTAAGAGCAAGATATATAGCATACGCCTCTTCTCTTCTCTTCCGCCCTCCCTTGACTTTGCTATCATAATAGGTATGTTTATATGTATATGCTATAAATATTATTTAAAGAAGTGGTCACTGAGAAAAAGTGTTTGTGTATAGTCACTCTTCTTCTCCGACTTCTCCTATGCGGCCCCATTCCTCTCCTTTTCTCTCTCTTTTCGCTTTCGCTCATGAAGGTAAAAATGGTTATTTTTTCTATGTCTTTTGCACAGCTGATTTATTAATATCATGTTTATCCCTATTCAGTTCTCATCTACCAAGCGTCCCCTTGTCTCTGCCATGCAAGCCTCTGCCATGCAAGCCTCTTCCGTGCAAGTCTCTGCCGTGCAAGCAAGGATCGGCCTGCAAAGTTTGAGGGTAAGAATAGGCATATCTGAAAATACAACTTTTATTGACTTGATTTCAAATCAGGACACTTGACTAAAGGGTGCCCACCCTGTCTCGATATATGCTAGTAATAACCTATTGGCAACCCTCACTTACCACGGGTAAGTTATATATTCACTATATTTTACGCTCGTTTTGCTAACTTTATACTCTTACTCTTTACTACATTATCTCCCTTATTTTACTCAATTTTTCTCTTTACTTTTCTCATTTATTATTTATTTTTTCTTAAAATACTTTCCCCTTTTCTCATTAATTTGTATTCTTTTCCCAATTTCTTGAAAAAAATAGTACTGGCGACAATCCCTTTCTAATGTCTAAAAATACACAACAAATAACGAAGAAACAAACAACGAAAACAAATTTATAAACCTTAAAATAGAGCCTTGTTTGTTTGGGAGTAGTTTTTTTTTAAAAAAAAAGGGGAGCTTTATAACCGACATAACTCTTCCGGAAATTAATTACCAAAAAAAAAAGGCACAATATGTTTAATAAGCTTTCTGTCTCAGTACAATGCCGATCGACAAAAGCACGAGTTCAAGGGAAACTCTTTAGTTGTATTTTTCCGATGTAAAAATCTGTAAGGTTAAATATCGCTGTTGTTTCTAAATATATAAAAAAGAGGGGGGGCATTAAAAAACGTTTAAATTATCAAAAAGCACTTAAAAACATTCCAATCCTTTTAGTAATTCTTTGATCATAACCCTATTTCTATTTTCTTGCTTGATACCCGAGAATGAATTGATATACCTTATTTTAAATATACTAAATAACTCTTTTATTTATAAAAGTGATCGATCAATTATTTGTACAGAAACATACGTGCTTTCTATGTGCTACACATCCATGATCTACAAAATAGATTATATAATTCTCTTATTTGATTGCTTATTTTTATTTTATGGTTTATAATAAGTAATAATTAAACAGCTGCATTATCCTTATTGCTGTTTCAATTGACTTACTCAAGTAGATTCATCCAAGATACTTTTATTATGCTATAAGAATATAATAGAATTGACATATCTGAACAATAAAATGTAGTGTACCTGTGTGTGTGTAAAATCAACATTCGAACCTAATTCTATTTTAGTTTTTGTATTCAAAAGACATATTTAAAATCATTTTATATAATTTTTTTTATTCCTCTTTGTTGGAGTGGAAATACCTTCGTTTATAGAAATTGGGTTACGGATCCCTAATGTATAATGCATTTATAAAGCATTTTTATATAATACTTTATGAACATAAAATATTAGCCCTTCTCCTTATAATAAAAAAAATAAACTAAATTAGGAATGCTTATTGAAAAATGAAAAGCCGGTCAAAAAAAGAAGGAGTTACATTATATCATCACGATGCAATTCCAGAATATAAAATACATTTTAAACTTCTTTTTACTTAAGGTTTATTGCACGTGATTTTCACTTTGAAGAGATAGTCATCGATGTAATACACAATGGTGAATAGTACCATGACAACAAAGCAATATAAAAAGAGAGGTTGTAAAAGCAAATATATATATATCTCTCTCTCTTTCCATTCTATTATATATATCGCAGAGATGGAACAAAAGCAAGGTTATTGGGGACCTGTCACAAGCTCAATCGACTGGTAAAACAAAATGACTAAAAAAAACATTCCCTGAATTAAGAAAAAAGTCTAAAATGATCTCACAATGATGGTATCATCTTAAACTTCAGGTGTGAAGAAAATTACCAACATTCATGGTACATTGCAGAGTTTTGGAATACAGTATCGGTGAGTTTAAATAATGTCGGAGATAACTTTATTTTTAAGATATCATATTGCCGGTTGAAAGGAAAAAAAGGAGGAGAGACACTAATGCTACTTTAGAGTGTTGCCATGATCATCCTTGGTCTCTTGGGTGTCAAGCTTCATCACAAGTCATTGGGCTGGAAACTGTCTAATGGTTATCTCCTGATTGTTGTAGTGGGGATTGGAAGGTATAAAAGCTTAATTTATTTATGTTTTAAAAAAGTATAAATTAATTTTTTTTTCTTATTAGTGTGTTATTTCATGCCACATTGCAATATGAGCACCAAATGTGGGACGAAGTAAGATATCATTTTAGTTTATTGCTGATAGTTATTGATATAAAAAAAGGTTCCGATGATATGGACGGCATGCTACCTATTGTGGTTACTTTTACAAGAGCATGGTTATGCCCATCCTATCTATAGTGTGTCAATAGCAATCTATTGTGGCATTGCGACCCTGCTCACGAGTAAATCAAAAGGAACAAGCCAATTTTATTTGTTTCAGTCAACGTGAGTTTTATTATTTTAGTAAAAAAGATGTGTTTTTTCATCATATTTCCTTTTTAGGTTTGGATTAGTGATGTGGAGTTGTTTCTGGTTTGTGTGGTCCTTGTACAAATATGCCCAAAAACCAGTGGTTCGTTCCATTTTCCATAAAGGAGTCCAATTCTTGGTGTTGGCCATCAGTGTTTGGTTATTTGACGGCAACTTTTGTTTTATATACGACCATGTTCCTAACCCTCAACTCCATGCTTGGTAAGTCGTATATAAATATAGTAACTATTATGTTTAAATGTTGCGATTTCTTTTTTTAACTTATTATTATTCTTAAAATTTAAACAAATGTAAAAGGTGGCACATTTTGGTAAAACCATATATTGCTTTATTTGTGTACCTTCTATACTTTATTTCGATAAGCTTAACTGACATGACCTCTTTCTTCGCTTTCCTTTTTTTAACTTTTTTTTTCTATATTTTTCTTTTTCATTTTTAGATGTGTGTTAGTCTTCATTATTTCTTTGTGGCAGCTGGACATGAAATGATATCACGCAAAGATAAATCGTCAAGGCTCACGGTTAAGTATTTAATAAGAAACAGGTTCATTCCATTCGTTGTACTTGGACAAGACCACAGAGAATGAGAATTTTACATTCTTCAAGTATGAAAGTTAGCCAAAGACTCAATTCAATATCATTGAGTTTAACTCCTTGGTTGTCTTTTTCTTTTTAGTAAGGGGTACTTTTTTTAATAAAATAAATAATCAGCTTAATTCTGGAAGATCTATAAATTGAAAACGTTATTTTTACATACAGATTTTCTTTATCATATCTAATAATCATATATATACTAGTTAAAAAAGGGGAGAGAAGAGAATAGCAAGAAGAAAAGGGGGTAAAAAGCTAAATAATGGTAATAAGAATAAGAATAGAAATACATAATCAAATAAAAATCCAAGTATATCTTTAGAATATTCCCGCCAAAAAAATGAGGCTTTAAATCGTTCAAATATAGAGTAATTGATTTAATATAATAATAGCAACATATAGTAACGAAGTATAAAAAGAGGAATATGGTGCAAACCTTAATTTCACTTGAATCCATGTTTCATACCAAGAAACTCCGAACATACAAAGATGCATGGCTCTTTAAGACACACATGCAGAAAAAAAAAGTCTAAAGTTCATTTTTAAAAAAAAAAAACAAGTATCCAAAAACAATTAAAGCTTGTGTAAGTCAAAAAAAAAAGGTCCAGATCTTTTTTCTCTTGGTGTTTAATGACATCAGGCCAAAAGAAATCTAGATATTTCCCGATCCAGTTGTGGTTCCTTTTTCGCAGGTTTTTTTTTTGTACTCTTTCCCCCCAAGAATGCAGTTTTTTTTTATTTTAACCCCTCTAATTTTGCATGAAACATATTTCTTTTCGCGCGTTCATGACATAATTTGCTGATCATGAAAAAAGTTTAAAAGCGTATATCATTTTTGGCGTTTTATTTATAAATACCCACTATTTTTTTTTCAAAAGAAAATCTTTCTTCCTCCTATTTTTTTAATTTATTCTAATTTTATCAATTCTCTCTCTTTCTTTATCTCTTTTTCACCCCTCTCTCACTTTCACTCTCTTTCTTTTCTCTTTATATATATAAATTGTTTTAATCTTTTTTTTTCTTGTGCTATATTAATAATACATTTAAACAACAACAACAGCAAAATCCATAAATAATAATAATAAATCAACATATAGAATAATGGAGACTTATATTGGTTATATCAAAACACCACAAGATGCCTTGGTCGTATTTGAGGCATGTAGAAGAGGACAATTGAACCGTGTACAACGCAGATTATCTTCAAAAGAACGAGTTCACATTCGATCAGGCTCTGTCTTTGCCTGGGACGAAAGAGAAGCTGGTATGAGACGTTGGACAGACGGTCGAACGTGGTCCCCAAGTCGTGTGCTTGGCAGTTTTTTGACCTACCGTGAGCTTGATACAAAGCGAAGACCTCGCCGACCCTCTACCTCGTCGTCGTCATCCTTGCTGCCCATGAGCAAAGCAGCAGCGGCATGCTCCTATAAACAGAATGGCTTGATCAAACAAAGCTTTTCAATCTGCACAGCCACAAACCAAAAATTGCACCTTATTTCGTATTACTCAAAATCGGATGTCTTGGCTGGCCGTCTAAAGCAGCCCACCACCGACCCCCTTTTGGGTCAAATCAGTGTACCCAAGGGCCTATACCCAGAACTCAACCCACTGGATACAAGTGGAGGACATTCTGCTACGCTTCACAATATGCGTCGTGATACCGACATTCCCTCCTCTCCTTGCTTATCGCAGCTTTCATGTACCGACAGTCACATCATGGATTCACCATCTCCACCCCCTTCATTATCGTCCTCGCCCAGCACATCCGACGACGATATCATGGCAGACCTACCATCACCTCATTCCATCTACTCTGAACAAATCAACGATCGTACGCAGTGCGCACCTCTAGTCACCTCAACACCTACCATGACTGTGGGCTGCCTACCTATCCAAGACATTGCATGGGAGAGAATCCCCTGTTCTGAAGACCAACGTCAACTAAGAGCATTACAAGGCCTCTTGAGATTATAACATTTTAAAAAAAATTTCATTCTATGACCACTATAAATCCCCGTTCCGTAATATAAAGAATTGTACATCCTCACCCCCTTTTTTCCCCCCTTGATTTTATTATTATTATTCCATTTTACTTTTTTAGACCATTTTTTCTCTTTTATTATAAGTAAGAAGCTCATGCATTCGTTATATATCAACCTCTTTTTTTAATTTGCTATATATATTCATCCTACTGCTAAATAAATAATAAACATTTTTTTTTAATTGAACTATTTGGAGGTACCCGAAAAATGCTATTTGATAAAGTTTATCCGAAACTGTATCCCCCCCCCCTCTTTCTGGTGTAAACACATGTTTTTCGCTGCATAATCCCAAAGGTTCTATCCATTTTGGGTAATTATGAAAAGGAGATTTTTTTTCCATCGGACAAAAGAACTTGAACGATCAAAACTATATATATGAATTACTAAATAAAGAATGTAATTAAAAATAAGAGAAAAACTTAAACCTTAAACTGAGGGTAAGGGACGCTTTGTACAGAGTTTCTTGTTTTTTTTTGTTTTTTTTAGGTTTCATATGTTTTTTAACACTTCCATGATGAAATCACTTTGGGTTTTTGGCAACAACAATCAAATGGATGTGTAGTTTGTTAAAAATGCGGAGATTACTATTACATTTACTCAGCATACACTACTTATCAAAGATAAATTGTATACATCTTACTTATTTGGTCACGCTTTGCTTCACCTTGAAAAAAAAAAAGCTTATTGATCATGAATAACGAGAGAGAATCCAATAGTTGAACCGGGGCTTTCTCTCATTTAAAGAATAAGATCTCCTTTTAGTACATCAAGTCAGCTTAGAGAAAATAAAAAAGTATCACACAACAAAAAGAATGTTCCTTTTTGTATACGACTCAGTGCAAGGGTTTATGTTGTTCATTTTAGTATTACTACTACTACAATTACTACTAAATAATAACATCTGCTGAATATATGTGAAAATAAAATAAAATATTTATTTATTAATAAGCAAATGATAAGAGAGATAGTGAGAGAGGAAATAGAAAAATCAAGATCTACGTCCTATTGTTTTTTGTGTTTGTTTGTTCATCTCTCTATATCTCTCTCGTCTGATAACTTAATTGGTCTGTCATTTAAAAAAAAGACCCCGCAAAAATAAAGGAGAGAGAGTCTATATAAGCATATTTAATAAAACCTGTGTTGAGCAAGTTATTTAATATGTTGCATGCATATAGTGCATAGTAATGATGATATTATACGATAGATACAAAGATTGTAATAGTAAAAAAAGTTAATAAATAATATCGGTTTGTCATCCTATTTATAATAATGAAATGTCTTAAATAAGTGATATGAAATAGAAATAACATCATTGCTTTTTATTCTTAAACTTTAATTTAAACTTTATGCCAAATATGACCCGCATTTAATAAATGCAATTAAAAAAAGAAAGTTTTTTTTTTTAAACTTCTTTTACAGTGCGACAAACAAATAAATAAATAATCTCTCATGAACGCGACTTTTTATTGAAGAAGACGAGGGAATAAGAGAGATGAGCAGCTGAGGGAGGCACGAGGCAACTCAAAACGTATTTCAAACTCAGTAGAAACGAAAAAAAAACATGGTTTCATCAATTCGCTTTTTTTATAATAATAAATTAAATATATATATATATATAAATAAACTACTTGATAAAATAAGCAAGTGCTTATCGAAATGAGGCGGTTGTATTATGTAATTGTCACTGATCCGAAACACCGCGAAATTAAGTTTTTTTTTTTTTTGTTACTATTACTACTTGTTCTTCCTTTTTGATCAGTCCAATAATAAGGGGAACAAAAATAAATCAGGTCTTGAAGAATAACAATAAACTTGTATTCGTTTTATTTATTAAATCCATCAAACTCTCTCACACACACAAAACTCGTTTGCAAGTGATAAAGCTAGATTCCTTTAATTGATTGGAACAGACTTTTGCCAAAGACCATAGCACTTGGATGGATCTGCTTGCCAAAGACGAATCGTGCCATCCTCTAAAAGCATAAAAAGTAAATAAAAAGTCGATCCATATAGAAACAAATTCTTGGTTTTGTATTACCTGAGCCTGTTGCGTAGATTTCGCCATCTGGACTGTAACTGACAGTATGAATAGGTCCATGATGACCCTTGTACACGTCCGAGACATTGCCGCTTTCAAAATCACAGATACGAACCCACAAGTCATCGGCACTTCCAGCAACAAACTTTTTATGGTCTGGATGAAGCGACACAGACGATGTGCTTTGCTCCAATTCCAATGTCCTTGTTTCTTCCAAAGGTCTAGAATATATAAAATGTAAATCAACTGGGTCAACTCGCTCTCTTTCTCTCTCTTTATTTCTTACCTATCGACTTTCCAGAAATTGGCCTTTTTACCCGCAGCCCAAGTAATATATTGACCGTCAGGCGATTTCGTTAACGTTGATACCGAATCACTACAAGTCACAACACATGTTGAACGCATGGTACGAATATCCCACAAGCGCACCGTCTTGTCATCCCCCGCACTCAACACCAAATGACGATCCTCATCCCACACCACCGCCTTGATTGTGTCTTCATGGCCCTCGGCCTCGAGCGGGGGTGCATCGGGTCGATACAGATCAAATATACGCAGTTTCTTTTCTTTACCGCCCGTCAGAATGCGGGTGCCATCCTTGTTGAAATCCGCCGATCTGACAATGTGATTGTGGCTGAACGAATGGAGCTCATTGCCGTTTGTTGTGTCCCATACTTTTGCACTGAAATCGGCCGATCCGGTGACTGCTCGCTTGGCATCGGTCGAGAGACGTGCACTCCACACTGCGCCTTTGTGTCCTTGAAATGTGCCGATCCAATCACCTGTCATGCCATCACGAAGCATGGGATTGCCATCTACACATGGGGTGGGTTATTAACATGTATCTCCCCCATGCTTCTATTCAAGTTTACCTTTACATGCCGAAATGAGAAGGTATTTTCCTTCGGGATTAATAGGTGAAAACTGTAAATCAACAACAGGACGAGTATGGCCTGAACAGGTTAAAGGAATAACTCTATTACTCATTTAATTATTATATCTATATTTATTTCCGTGCTGTATATGTATTTAATATATAATAAGTTTACTATTCGTAGTAGTAGTAGTAGTAGTAGTAGTAGTAGAGTATTAGTAGTAGTTGTAAATATAAAAAATAAAAAATAAAAAAGAGAAAGACAACACGCACATAACACAACATACGAGACTTTTTCACAGTGCTACGCGTCATCAGAATATGATTGGTTCACCTCTTTTGATGCACACCGAAATGGAAAATGGAACATTTCTCTAAAGTAATACTAAATCAAAGCTTGTATTTGAAATCAATGATATCTCTATCTGTCGGATCTCCTCCTTGCTCCCTTTGTATAAACGAGCTATCACATTTGTTTGATTTAGACATTGTGTAGCGTGTAATAAGGACAAGCATAATCGTAGCAATACCAGATACAGTATACGCCACCAATGCACCTAAAGATTGCTGATGGTCTGTCAGCATGAGAGGACCAGCAAAGGTACCAATGACAGCAGCGGTATTATAAGAGAGTAGATAAAATATCCTTTTTGTGGATTTCATTACATTATTAGTAATAGAAGAAATCTATGAGAATCTGTCCAGCAGCAGTAGAATAAAAACGAGTTGCTTTTATATCATATATTACTAAAGAAGAGGAATGAAGTATATTGATGAAAATCAAATTTACTGGATATCAAAAGCTGACCAAATGCTCTTATGCCACCGATCTGAAAATGGACAAATACTCCTGCTAGAATATAACAATAATAACGCAGTTCTTTCAATGACTCCTTTATATGGCTGTGGTTTATTTTCCTAGATTCACTAACTCCATCATCGGCCATTCTCTTAACAATCACATCTATCTCATCTGGTGTAAACACACTGGATTTGAGATCATCTGTCATAAAGAAAAAACAACAGAACCCACAAAGAATAGTAACTGATCCATAGATAAGCATCAACCTAAATATATCATGTAAAAGAGAGGAGTTTCCGTAGAGAAACAAAGCTTACCATTGCCATGAATGTAATCCACCAACACCGTCCATATGACCCATTCCGTATGCAACAACCCCACCTATACACACTGCTATGCCATTACTATAGGCCACCACATCAAGTCGCCGCGCCTGTTCTCTTTTATGGTACATCCTGCCAACGATGAGGTTACAACAAGGATACAATCCCGATCCAAAGAGCCCCAAACCGAAGCGGAGTGCCGCAAATTGTGAAAAGTTGGTTTCTGATGCACTCAATGCCAGAATAATGCCCCAAACCATGACCAGAACTGCTAGGTATCTTGGAACAGAAAACCTTTAAATGAAGAAAGCATTAGGTACCTGAGATACTAATTCCCCAAGATAATTTATTGCCGCAATAAACCCACATTGTCTTATTATGATATTTGTGTCTTGGATAAGTCCAAGCACGGAGGCCTGTCCAAGTGCAGCTATATCACGATGCTTTTCTCCCCCCAAAATGTGTGAAAATCTTATTTGAAAATTTGCATTTAAAAGGATAATAACGAAAACATAAGGCGTGACTCTTTTATAGTTCGACTGCCTCACTATCCTCCTTTCAATCGAGTCCAAGTTTTCTTGTGGTAAAAAACCATTTTCTTTGGGAATTACACTAGCATGAGAACTCATTTGAATAATTGGCAAATGTAAATGAATGAAGAAAAAAGAGGGAATCAGGCAATAGCATGTTTAAATCAGTTCCAAATGGAATCTGAAGAATGAACCTCTAAGCTTATTTGCTTACCCATAAAAGAAGCAGAAATAAGTGGTATTTATAATGCCCGTCGTTATCGCCTAGCATCATAAAAAGGGTTACTTTTTTATTTTTATTAAAAGTGCAAATCATTTTAAACTTTTATGCTAGTTTAAGAGGTATTTGTCCTTTAGATCACACTTTATTCTGATGGATCATTGCAAATTACATTATATTATTAAAAAAAGTAGCAGTACGCAAAGGTAGCTATATACAGTGTAGGCGATATATACTAAAATATATTGATGCTTTATTAAAATAAGTGTTGAGATCTACATCACGCACAATAAACTATTTTACCCAAAATCTGGTTCATTCGCTATCCGAAATAATCACAACATGCTTTTCTAGCCAATTGAGTAGTGAGTCGCAACAGTGATCCATATCGTCGTCCTCAAAGTAGTAATCGTTGTCGTTGGTAAAGATGGTATCATTGTCCGATATCTTGTCTATTGGCACGATGACATTTCCAAATAAATCCACTTTATATTCATCTTTGTTGTCCTTGGATTTATTTTGATCACACTCTATCAACTCATGCTGTTTGTTTTGTCCGAGCTTCTTGGGTGCGCCTGTTTTGATCCCATTTTCTTTCGATACGCTTTGCTTGAGTTCATTTTGCTTGAGTGCGCTTTCTTTGACTTCAGTTTCCTTAGGTGCGCTTATCTCGAACTCCATTTCCTTGGACTCAGTTGTTTCGTCTTTCTTGGATTCGTTTTGTTTGGATTCACTCTTCTTTTGTCTCTTTGGTTTTTTTGGTGACACATCCGTACCTCTCACTCTCTTGGTCGTCTTTTTTGGCTTTGCTTCTGCTGGCTTTGCTTTAGGCACTCTCTTTTCTGTTGTTTTGGGTGGCATTTTTTGTGGTGTTTTGGGTATTTCTGTAGATGTGATGATACTATCCGCCAACTGATTCAATTGATCCAAGTCAAAATCATCATCAAACAAACCATCATCATCACCGGTTTGCTTGGGTACATGGCTCCACTGAGGTACGCTTGTGGCTCCTGCTATATCAATGTATTTTCGTGGATCCACCTTTGGCTTGATAGTTTGATGAATATCTATGCCCACTAGTATAAAAAATAAATAATATGTCTTCAAACTTGACTCTAGATTTTACCATAATTTTCGCTCTGCAAATGACAGTATATTTCCATATCAGAGGATAGAACTTGAATCTTTAACTTGAAACTCTGATTATGATTAAATAGCTTTGATATCCTTTGGAAGAGACAGTGAGTGAGAGGGAGGAGATGAATCAAAAAAGAAAACTTACAATATTCGTCTGAAATCTATCAATTCATTGTGGCTTGTTTCAACCCAGAATTGGCAATAGCATCCCAATTTGTTTTTAGAAAAAGCGACCTCCTTATTGTCCAGCTTGATTTTTACATCCAAAACAAGATCGTCGTTTTGGTTCTGGGTTTTTCCACAAATAAGCATCTGGTATGTCACTATTAGAATATGTAAGAAGAAAGAGAGTGGGGAGGTACCTGTTTTATGTCCAATACGAAATTAGGAATAGAGTCGATGGTCTTTTTGAGCTTTTTTTTTGGATACAATAAAGAGGAATATTAGTTAGCAAAGCGCATTTTTTTGAAAGGGTAGTGACAATTTACCTCCATACCAAACGGAGGGTTTCGATGTAATATCTAAAATTTTATATTTATAAACGATTTTTATATATATGTTTTAATGTACCATTTCAAGTTTTCCGGGATCACATTCACGAATCTGCTTAAAATTGACAATGTTTGACTCTGCCAGCACTTTTGCTTTTTGCTGTCCAATGCCTCGAATTTGCTTTAAAATAAACGCAGAGTTGGTCCATACTTTTGCTAATAGGCTTTGATACAATTGTAGCGAATATTTAAGTTTGGATGGGCTCTGTTCGTATATCGTGCAATCAATTAAACCTATATCCAAATCATCAGAATCCTCCCTCTTCCATAAACTTCTCTTACATTTTACGGTACGGGTAGCATTTCTCATGATTTCAGCACTCTCAGTGGCTAAACTTACACCAGATGCATATAATGAAACATCACCAAGAACACACTATATGTAACTTTTAGAATCAAGCACTTTTCCCTAATTGACGATACCAACTAACCTGTATAACAATAAAAATTTTATCCTCTGGTTTCACAATTTTTGCAAGAGGAAATTGCACATCCGGGTGCTTCTTTAAGGTATTAAGAAATGACCTTTCACCAGAGTTGATTCTTACATCGCCCATCTCATGTGAACCGCTTACTAAAAGCAGCTGTTTATTTTTTTTAGAAGTTAATCATCTTATATCTAAGCACATTTATTAACATACCGTGTCTTTAATGGATAACGGGTTTTCTGAATTGATGATAGAAATCATCGTATCTAGTTTTATATAGTATCTAGTCATAATCCCACCATATTCTTAATGTGCTTTTAGAAAGGCGTAAGAAAGAGATAGGATTTTCACAATACCTGTATGCTTGATTTTTCCATCTGGACAACTAACAATAAGTCTATTGTTTTCTAAAACTTGTAAATTTTTCACCAGTATATCTGAAATAAAATATTTAGTAAAAAGAGACACATGCCATCCTACTATATTACCATTCAAGACATCAGCTACTGAAGCTGTTGAAGTTTGAGAATCATTAGAGTAGCCAAGTTTGTAATGGTGCGGATTTTTAGATGAACGGATAAATAGAAAGGTGGAGAGTAACCTACCGAGAGAAAAAGTTAATAAAAGTTCCATTGTTCATGGCTAGATTTCTTACCACTCTAGACCCGCTTTTTTCTCATTCACTGTTCCTAGATATATCTCTGACATTAAGTGTTCTGTTAACCCTGTATGTAAACTTTTTACCTGTGTGAGTGTCATATGTCACAATAAACATACTTTTCTAACTTACTTGCTTTCTAAACTCGCACTTCCTGAAATGAGCAGTTTATAATGGTCCTCCATCCCATTTGTAGTCATGATAACTGCACAACCTGATGTGTCAAGCCCAGGTCTTCCAGCACGTCCAACCATTTGTAAAAAACTGATATCAGAGTATTCACTTAGCTTGTTGTTTTGGTAGCCTATTTTAAAATAGTTTTAATAGATATAACTACACCACTTTTCCTATTTACCTTGAGTTGATTTAATGATGACAAGATATGCTGGTAAATTCACCTAATGTAATCATGAATATGAATGTGTATTATTATGAATAAAGTTACATACCCCAACAGCTAAAGTGGATGTAGTGGCTATAGAAGCAAGGTTTTTCTTTAGCTTTTGATTTTTCATATATCACATATAAATCTAACCTATTACTCTGACTTTTCTTTCTGAAAAAAGTCGCTCAACTAGTCTTCTATCTTCAATACTGAGACCAGCTATTTTTCATAAACAATCTTTAAATACCCTCTCTTCACATGTGTTGTAAGATATGCTTTACCATGATGGAACAGGACACCTCGTTTGGAAAACTTGGTCAAATGCTTGTTTTTAAAGGTGTATTCCTCTGAACCATTTTGTCTATTTTTGATTTATTTTTGCATATTAGACAAATTATTTAAAAAAAGAAGTGATAATATACCCTAGAGTGTAAATATTATTCTTATCCATTGTAAGAATCAATGTTTCGCATGAAGTCTGGCATGATGCCCGTGTTGCACAAAACTATTAAAAAGGAAAAGATAACGTTTACATCCACCATTCATGCAATACTAGAGAAAAAAGAGACTCACAATTAAAGTTGATTTTCCATCACTATGTTTTTGAATCTTTTCTAAGAGCCTAATATAAAAAAATTCTTAATTGAACAACAAATATAGAAACTCAAAGAGAGAGAGAGAGAGAGCTTACTTCCATGCTAATTTCCTGTCAAAAGAAAACATGTTTTGCTCCTGCTTATATCCATAAATAAATCTTTGTAATTGAATTGGTCGATAATCCTCAGAAAATGAAAGCTCTATAGAGAAATATAAGTGAATTGGTAAAAAGCAAGGACCTATTTATATTACGCTTCGCATTAAGCCACATTGCGATGTCATCAACATTAGGTACGGTTGCTGATACAGCAATAAATCTAATGTTTTGATGTGTAGACTTTTTTTTTGTATCAAATTAGTTGTGGAAACATCTTCTTTTTCTCGCACTTTACTTACTTTCATTCTACTAACACAGGCTTCCAGGACTGCTCCTCGTTGCTCGTTCAGAATATGCACTTCATCAATCTAATAGAGAGAAATAAGACCCATAGTCTTTGTATAATTATATATCTTCTTACCAAAAACAATTTTATCATATCTATAAAGCGTCGGTGATCTTTCCATCTTCTGGTACTATTGTCCCATTTTTCTGGAGTTGTAATGCTATTTCTCGCATTAGTAAAATGTTTATTATTCAAGATATAACATACATGATGTGACATTCTTTAAGAGAGTCAATGAATAATTCATCTGTATCACCCGTAAACAATTGACCTAAAAGATAAGTGAGTAAATCAAATAAGGGGTGATAAATAGGGGGTCTACTATACAATTGATTTTATACAACTTGAATTGGGTATTCCAATCCTGAAACTTTTGAAAACACAGACTCTTTGTGGGCGCCATATAGATTATCTTTGAATTCGGGTCCTCCTTCAAGAACACCCTAATGATGGCAAGCTCCATCACCACGGTTTTACCTGATCCTGTCGGGGCTAAATAAAAATATCAATAAGATGTATATATGTACTAGTATTTTCGTACCGGATATTGCCAAATTAGTGTCAGCATAGAATGCCTGTGAGAAAAAAAAAAGAACTGGCTTACTTTTTCCCCTCCTTTTACCAAAATGTTGTATGCTTACATCATCGATACAAGCTGATTGCATTTTATTGAATACACCAAACTTGAAAAATGTATTATAGGGAGTTGCTATTTTAAGAACATCAATAAAAGCAAAATCTAATGCATTATAGAAAAACTTACGCAATTCATTGCAAGGACGTAAAAACGAATTGTTTTGAGGATCTGGCTGTTGAGTATTCTGTGGTCCATTATAAGTGGCAACTTTTGGAATATGTGGCATGGGATTGCCTTGATAATCAGGAACTAAAATCGTGATGAATGTTATTTGACAGTTAAAATAAATATAACTATCTCATTACCGTTACTTGTGATCATACCCTAATATTCAAAAAAAAATCAGTTAAATATATACTACATCTAACTTTCTTTTCTTTTTTATAAACCTGATCAATATATGGTTGTGTTAGTTGAGTTGACTGAGTTGATACTACCATGTCTGAAAATTCCAACATGGCCTCTTCTCTATCCAGCCATTCATTGATAGAGAACTCTTGGGTCAACCAATTACCAATAGCTTCCTCGTCATCGTGATTAGTGTGTCCCAAACTTGCATATCCTTTTCTTTCAGTAGAAAAGGGTATGTTTTGGCTGACTTGATTCCACATTTATCTTGACAACTTTTTTTCCCTGTTTTGTCGAAAAGAAAAAGAAAAGAAGAAATATATATATATATATATTTGGTTAGTTCTTCCGGCACTAATAGCCATGAAATTGACAACACATTATTCATTTTTGTTTACATCATAATCGTAAAAAAATAATGCTGTTGTGGACTCGCATTTTGATTTATTTTTTTTACTTTGTGCAAGATTTTTAAGATAAAAAGTGCTTTTGGACTAGTTCAAACAGGTTTTATGAGAGCTTGTAAGAATAAATAGCACAACCTAGCGATAAGAAGCTAATTAATACTTTACCCGCTTTAGTGGCAGATGATACTTTAATTGGCTTATTAAAATGATCATACTTTTGCTCCTATTGTTTTCACGCTACATCTATAGTAGTAAGAACAAATAATGAAAATGAATAGAGCGAGATGATCCCTTTTTTTTAAGAACAATGAAAAGATTTAGGGAGGGAGTAACATATTTTTCCTATGACCACACTTATCAAAAAGTTAGCGTTTACTTTGAAGAGGAAGGGAATAATAATAATGTACTTTCTACTCGTTCATTTACAAGATGATCAAGAAGAGAGAATATATCAATCTTGAATATATCTTTAATTTTATTAGAGATAGTACTTTTTTTTTCTTCCGGGGCAGGGGTATCAGTCCCTTCGTCTTGACACACTTTTTATCTCGTGTTTCTTTCACCCTTACAGATTATGAATATGCAATGATAATAATGAAAGTGAAAAATAATACCATGAATATATACCATGGTTGTATTGTCTTTGCCATGAAGTATTATAAAATAGACCTTTGTTGTCATGTTATAAAACCATATTGTGCGACAATAAAAGATTGTCGTACACTGTAAAGCCGTGCCCTGTGGGAAGCTGTTTCATGTCAAATTGCGTTTTTTTTTATTTTTTTTTTGAGTCCAGCATTATCTTTTTTGAATTAATTTTTTTCCATTTCTTTCTTCTTTTCTACATATAAAAATAATAATAAAAAGTGAGTTTCTTTTATTCATACTTACTTTACAACACAGAGTAATAATAAAAGCGATAATAAATAGAAAATGAATAGCGCACAACTACTTGGTACTTCGCTTGATATTGCAAGAGTATTGGCACAGAATAAAATAGGTTATTTACTATTTTCAATAAATATATTTTACAGCTTTTGTACTTACACAGTATCACACAATAGATCTAACTCAAGCTATTTTAGGCCAGAAAAGAGAAAGAAACGGGCAAGACAGAGACAAAGGTACAAAACAAAGAATAAAACGTGACGATGAAAGACTTGGCTAACAGTATTGTTTATTGAAAAAAAAGTGCCATTTGAACGCGAGATTAATGGAATGTTCAAATGCCCTGGGTGTTTTCTGCTGTATCAAACAAAAACAGCCCTCGATACGCACTGGTTTGATACTTGCGAGCGTGTCTCTGGTAAGAAAAAAAATGCAAATAATTTTTTATTCATTATGTTCACCTTCTATATAAAAAAAGTGAGAGAAAGATTAGGCTACACAATCGGATCCAGTGTGGACTCAGACCTCGATTCCGATTCCGAATCCGAGATGGATTCAGAGACAGATTCGAAAACTGGTGGATTGGCGATAACAAGAACAACGAGCACCTTGACTGATGATGGCGAATACCAAGACATTAAATGTGATTTATGCAATGAATACTTTGCTTGTTGTCAACAATTAGATACACATTACTTTGATTTTCATACACCATTTGTTCAAACACCACTTCTGACGAGTGCAGGTAAAACAGGAGAAAGAATAATATGAATAAACAACTTATATTCTATACACAACAGGCATCTCTCTGGTAACTATTCCTAGAAACCGAGAATTCAAATTCAAATGTCCAATCTGTTTTGCATGTTTTGCCTCGGCCACCACAATCAGACACCATCTAATGGATGTCTGTAATACCACCCAAAGTAAGTGATATTCATTATTTGATCCTCTTTTTTTTTTGCACTCCGATGTAAACAAAAAAAACGTTTATTATTACATAGAAGATAAGCAATGCAAGAAATGCCTGGACAGTTTTGCTGATACCGAAAAGCTAAAAGATCATATAAATGCATTTCATCAGTCAGAAGTCGAATTGGAATATCATCATATAACGAGTGAATGTATGTGTTTTATATATACATAATCAGATGAATATCTCTCACTTGCTAAAACTATTATCATATACAGCCTCCTCTTCCTCTTTACCACCAGTATCATCACCGTCATCAACAAGTTCATCCACGATTAAAATCGAAAGAGATAGTAGAAGGAAATTCAAATGCCCACAATGCTTCTGTCGCTTCTCTTCAACAATTGCAATAAAACATCATACAAATACATCCTGTAGATGGAGAGAATGTAAGTGTAATCAAAGTTAGCTATAAAAAAAAATAAGTCTTAATGCTAAATATATTCATAGTACATATCGAGGATTGCAACGATCGATCACGAAAGAAGACACGTACTTCTTTCTAAAAAACTCTTTATATCATTTCATCGTCATAATTATTCCCCCTCCTCTCCCCCTTGTTTCCTCACTTTCTCTTTGGCTATAGTTCATTACTTTACAAAAAAGGGGGAAAAGAGATAAAACTTAAAAATAATGTAGATATAAATCCATTCTATAAGCTTATGTTGTGTGGAAAATACAAATATATATCCTTTTCATCGTATCAAGTTTCTGTACCATAAAAAATAACGCTTTTTTTTGTTTCCTTCTTTCATTCACATGCCTACAAACACTATTAATAAAAATAAAGAGATAACAAGAAATGTGATCTTGTACTTCTCTTTTGTTCCTCTAGATTCATTTTATACTTTTATAATTGAGCATCTTAAACCATAAAGAGCATGGATCATCAGTTCTCGGGTTTCCCATTTCTACTTTTGCTTAGATATTTTATTATTATCCATATACCTTTAACCTATCACTGCCTAGTGATGTCTCGTCCCTTAAAGTGCCATGTTGGTTATCTTACCTTGTACTACAAGACCATTTATACCCAGATATATGTCGGTTAAAGGAATATACAAGATTTTAACAAGTAAGTTAAATATAGAAAGCTTACAAAAAAAAAACCTGAGTGTCTAGACTATTTTTTAAGGTTTGGAGCTTTATTTTTTATCAAAAAAAAGTCTATATTTGTTTAAATGCATGGTGATTTTTATAGCGTTATCGAAAAATATCCCCTGCTTCATATGAATATCTTTCACAAAAGCTTCAAACGCCTTTAAAAGACTAACATCTTGGGGTAAAAACGATTGAAAAGAATTCAAAAGAAATGCCTTCTGCCAGAATCGAACTAGCGACCTTCTGCTTACTAGGCAGACGCTCTGCCAACTGAGCCAAGAAGGCAATTGGTTGCCAGTTATTAAAAAAAGTAGTATACATTAAGTTATACACTACGCGCACGATATGACGTCATCAAGTATTTGATTGGTCCAAATAGGTACAGTTTGCATTGAGTTTGTGTCGATTTCAAACAGAATCATGAGATGACATGGATGTATTATGTTTAGCGTTGCTTTTGACAGGTCATACAATAACTGGGTAAGTGTTTTACACTCTGTTTAAAATTGAAATAATGATATATTACCTGGATTCATTCATTACAGCTCATGATATTCCCAACACTTATCGATATACTTTATTGTAAAGGAATTTAATGATTAAAATATTTTAATAAAAGTAAAGAAAATGATAGAATAGCAAAGAGTAGATTCGATTAACAAGAAGAAAAATGATGAAACAACTTTATTTATATGCAATAAGAAACAATCAAGGGTATTCTTCTGTACATTTATGCTTATAACATGGAGTTTAGTTTATTCTACGATATGGGTTTGACCTATGGAAATTGGGCCATGCCTATTTATGGGAAATTTCTTCAAGAAAAATATAATATGTATATTAAAGCGAGGAACGCACTCCTTGAGAGATGTGTTAATTGCTATCCCATTTACTGCACTCATAAGAATAAGGTGTATACAGTTCATCCTTTAACTAAGAGGTGATATCGCACTATTTATATGAAAAATACGATTTAATCTATTATCTTATTGATTCTACATTTACTGATTGAAAAACCAAAAGTATATTTACTACTACTACCAAACCAATACTGTTACATTACCTGAAAAACAAACCCATCACTCAGAAATGATATTTGGCATTTGTTGAAAACGAGAAATAATAATTTAATGAGACTAATGTTGAACATGTTGCTAGCAAGAAAGAAAGAAAAATTAAATGATGTGGTTGATTTTGAAGCAAGTAATTTAATAATTAGCCAAAGCGAGATCCACTTTTACTACAGTAAATATCACAATACATAGAGCAAAATGAAGATGAAGACTACTGTTGCGAATGGGCGCTTGTTGCAGGTCAGCACCAAATTTAGATGGGAGATGAGTTAGGATTTGGGCTTTACATGTGACTCAAGGTGAACGCGACCAGAGTATAAGTTAATTCGAAAAAAATAAGAGCCAGTGCATCGAGGGAGGAGGACGAAGTAACAAAAAGACAATAGCAAAGACTATTTCAAACAATATATCCAATACGATATTAGAGACTATTTGAAAGGTGATATCAAAAAATAAAATGACCAAGATATAAAACGAAAGGAACGAATAGTGTTTTTTATTGTTTGAATAGTAGTTTTTTTTATATTGAAGTATGACTTTATTAAAATATATGGTTTGAGCTAGTATTGATTTCTCTTTTTTATTCGAATTCACTGTCCTCCGGAATCTGGTTTTCATGATCTTCTAAGGTTGGGGTTACCCTTCGCCAATGTGAGCGTTATTAAAATTGGGACTAAGGGTTATCTCTAGTAAAATTATTTTTAGAATTATATTATTATTCACGACTAAATGACTGAGGTCTCTCTCCACCCTGAATATGGGTGTTTGAGATATGGGGGGGGGGGTGTTTTGGGAAGCATTTACATCCCTCTGCCAAAGAGTTGTGCATTCCCCACAAGCAAGGACAGAATACAAGGCGTCACCATCAATATCAACATGGGCTAACTCTCGTTGGCCACAACGTAAGCTCACCTGAGATGCGAGATACTTGTTTACTTTGACCACAGACAACAGCCCTTGTTGCTCAATCTTCTTTAGTGATTTGTAACAAGTGTTAGTTAGGCCAAGGAAGCTCCCTCTTTTTGCTTGAGGGACTCTAGCATCACCAAATGCAACGAAAGGAATACGGCCGTCTTGATGAAATGGCCAAGGTACATACTTGGCTTTTTTTTCATTTTGGGCTAGTGTCACGATAGGACCTTCTTTTGGCGGACGGTGTGGCTGGTCATATAATGGCTTGATCACTTGTTTTTGCTCTCCTACTTGCTTCTTCATACCAAGCTTATTATATTTTTTTACTGCCATATATGAAAATGTTTGCTATCTCCTCTACAGCATATTGTTTTGGTTTTTTCTTCATTTGTTAATACTTGAAGGAGCTAAAATCACTAAGCTCTTGCCAGGAAGACATTATAGATAATAGTTATAATCAAATAAACACAAAGAAGCTGGAAAGAAGCGCAGCTTTTGTACAGTAGATCTTTGATTTTTGTAATATCAATTTTAGAAACGGTATCAATTTAGCCATTCTTTCACTCTTAAAGAGCTTGACACCCAAAAAGCATCTTTGGAGACTGAATTTTAAGTTCTATATTTGAACTTCTGATGCTGCCTGATCAAAGGGAGAGGAACTGCTTAAATACCTTTTATTATCGCTCGTTAAAAAATGGTTCTTCAAGCTTTATGAATATTTTCAAAGCAACAAAAATCCAAACTTTTTTTTTGTTAATATTTCCTTCTTAGTCTCTTAAAAGAAGAGTTGCACTTGCACAAGTATCTGTACGAGTAGATTTTAAAAAAAAATGTTTTCATCGATAATAACAATATCCTTTTATCCTATTTTCCAGATTTGATGGCGTTCTTGATGTTCTTTACCGTTTTTCCATTTGTCTTTAATAAAATTTCATACAAAAATAAACCATAGTTATTAAAAATATGCATACATAAATAGCATTAGATTAAAATTTACTGTTAGCCACGCTCAAGTATTTTTTATGATACTTGCAATTACGGGTCTTCGACTTTAGTGCACCACAACCCATTTTTAAAAATCAATACCCAGGAAGACTATATCTAGTCTCAATTTAATATTAGAAAGTTTGATCAATCAAAGGATAAGACCTTATAATAACGCGAAGCATAAATAATTTTCGTTTCTTAATAAAGACAGAGTGCTAAACTCGAAAGTTTTTAATGGGCAGTGATATATAAATTAGCCACTTTACTTGGGATAATAATACAAATGCCAGATCAGCAATCTATATATTTTTTTCTCCAAAAAAAAAAAAAAAAAAAAATTATAAAAAAAAAAA
>VCJJ01001984.1:0-21556 GCA_024139415.1 Backusella tarrabulga
TGCAAAAAACCCGTAGTTGTTTTAAAGCCCAGATACCACCCCGTAGTTTTTTCTAGAGTGATATATATTGTCTTCCAAAAGATTGAGTAGGATAATCGTATAATAACTTTGAATTAGTGAGGTGTAGCTGCAGATTCCGTAAAAGCAAGAATACAACAAACAATATTGGCTCCATGGCGGATGGGATTTTCAAAAATTATATATCGAAACTATTACACTACGCACGGCTCCGTATAAAATGCCAAAAAGGAATCATACTAAGCAAACATTGTAACTATAATGACAAGAAAAAACCGAGAGTATTATTCAGTAACTTATAGTTCTTCAAAATTTAACATGTTGTATAAATACAACTATGGTTGGCCTAACTGTGAAAGCAAAAGCTATTCACATTCATTAATATCTACATATAATCATTTTGTTTGTCTACTCATTTTATATTAGATATAAGCTACACTAGACTCTTGTACTTGAAAAACTCACTGTTATCAATGATATCGGTAAACGAAGGCATTGTGTGCTGCACAGAAAAATAAAGCTGGCATGATTTTTGGTACGATAAGCTAGTATATAGTAATAATAATAAACTAAAGCAACTTTACTCGTTAAGTGATTTGTATTAAGAAAATACAGTGAAAATAATGATATAACTCAAAAATAAAATCATTAGGAATAAAAGTACCCAACAAATTTACTTTGGGCTTTTTATATATTACCATCCTTCAGCCAATGTTTCAAGAAGACATTGTTACAAATATAGAAGCCTCCTTGATTTATGCCCTTATTTTATTTTCTTCGTAGCAACCTTTAAACTATTGTAGAAAAAAAAAGTAGAGTTTCGGTATAGTGACATCCATGAAAACATGCTGTCATTGTCATTAGCTTTCTATTACTGGTGAATTTATACCATCCACGCGAGTGATTTTCTTTAGTTCTGCATATAAATAGCAAATATGTAATTTCTTCTACTCATTTCTTTTTCTAAAAAAAAGTTACTTTCCAAAAAAAAAAAGATGATTCTAAATTCTTTCCTCTTTGGATTTATTAAAAGCACAATGAATGTCTTTAATTTCAAGATTAGGACAGAGACCTTAAGAGAAAATAACGCTATTTTCTTCAGCTCTGCATTATTATTGATGCTTATCTACAAGATACATAAAATCATTACACCACCAAAAAACCTGCGCCATATTCCACATGTCACCTATTATAATATGATTAAATCACTTCTTAAAGGAGAAAGCTTCACTGACATTGCAAAACACACAACTATCCCAATGATCAATTCGCCTGATAGCAAAGGCTTATATATTGTAAGTACTACATGGGGAAAAGAAAACTTAATTATCTAATTTTTTATATGTTCACCATAGAAACCTGGAGAACAAGGTGGGTAGTCAGCGTATCACACCCTGAAGCACTTAAAACGGTTTTTATGAAACATGGTACATTCAAATTCTGTTTTTATATTTAAAAACAAGGTCCATTTACTCAAATGACATTTTTGCTTATATAGAGATTTTTCCAAAGAAAGATCTGGTTACTGGAGTAGAAGATGCATTGGTCATCAAATTTTGCAGTGCTGAAAATATTCTTCTTCTAAATGGACATAGCTGGAAATCACAAAGAATGATTACAAGTCCAGCATTTCGCAGAGCAATGCCTGTAAAGCTCTTTGGTAGCCAAACAGTAAAACTCTTCCAAGCTATGGATAAGCTTGATGAAACTATAGACTGGGCAGATTTTGCTCAGCGTTTTACTCTTGATATCATAGGGTTGGCAGGTTTCGGTAAGTTGATCTTTCTTTTTTTTAAGAAAAAAAAAAACAGAATAGCATACTAATATTTTATTATACTTTCTCTAGGATATGACTTTGATGCAACATTCAACAAGAACAGCGAGTACAACCATTATTTTGAGATTGTCAAGCATGGTATTGCCAACCCTCTACATTACATATTCCCTGCATTAGACAAATACTTCTTGTGGATGTTTCCAAAACGAAAGCACACCCATGAATGTCTACATAAATTCTTACAGTTAGTTGATAAGGTCATTGCCGAAAAGCGAAATACTTTAAAAACTGGAAAATCATTCAATGAATTTTTGGATGAAAATGAGAAGGACATTCTAACACTTATGATTGAAGCTGAACAAACTGGCCAAGGTGTAATGACACAAACCGAGCTAAGGGTGGGTTTTCCTTATCAAGCTACTTACCTTTTTTTGTATATTCTAAATATTTTAATATTTGTAGAACAACATTTGTGTCTTTTCTTTGGCAGGTCATGATACTACGGCTCTTGCTTTAACTTCTGCTATTTACTATTTAGCCAAACATCAGGTAACACATCGTACTAGCATTTTGTATAAGTTTCTTTTTTTTTGTATTAATTTTACTCCACTCTAGAATGTTCAAGAACGTGCTAGACAAGAAGCTATTAGTATATTAGGGGATGTCAAAAAAGATATTTTGCCCACAATGGAACAGACAAAACAAATGTCATATATTAACAATATAATAAAAGAGGTATGCATAGTGCTAGGAAAAATTTAATATTCCAGTATTCTTAAAGTCTAGGTATACTCATGAAAATTTTGTTTATAGACATTGCGTTTGAATAGCCCGACGCCACAGACTCTTCCACGAGTTGCCACAGAAGATGTGGTATTGTCTGGTGTGCCTATCCCTAAAGGGACCGTACTTCACCCAAATATGCATGACGTGCATCATTACGAAAGAGCTTGGAAGAATCCATTTGAATTTAATCCTGGTCGTTTTGAAGAGGGTGATTCAAATAAATCCAATATTGAAGGGTTTACATGGTCACCATTTGGAAATGGAGCTCGGAAATGTATCGGAATGAATTTTAGTTTAACAGAACAACGTGTGTTGCTTTCAATGTTATGTAAGCTTAAATATGCTAAAGCAAAATACTCTATATTCACTCTTCTAATTTTTTCTTTTTTTTAAAAAAAAATAATAGTACGAAAATATACCTTTAAGTTACCTGAAAACAGCATTCATAAAGAAAAACTTGTTACAACTGGAACAATTGTGGTCGGCCCAACTTTTTTAGAAATTGATTTCAAAAAGAGATACTGAGTGATACTTGTTTTCTATTATATATATATCAATGAATATTTCGTGTACTACTTTCTATACCAATCCCATACTTTAAAAATAAAAGCATACTATTAAATCATTACATAATTAATATATTAATGGCATACTAGACATAGTGGACCGAAATTTATCTTTTCATCAATAATCTACCTTACCTCACAAGTTGCAAATTTTTGCCAAAAAAAAAGAAAGTCTTATTATGAGTGTAGACTGCTTTTATCTTTGTTGGGTGGTTCATTTTCTCTATTATTATTATTTCTCTTCATTAATTCTTGGGGTTTAAGATTCCCTTCTCAATCTCCAGCTGTGAGAGTATAGAAACATAATTACTGTAGCGGCATTTCTAAAACTATTTCGGTAAACCGCGAGTTTTAAAGCAAGCTAAATTATATTCTGGAGGTTTAACAGGCACGATAATCATTTATCGGAATAATAGTCTAGAGCTTTCTAGAATACTCATTGGGACTGGACAAAGTAGAAAATATAACGTAACCGATATATTGAGGGCATGAACAATTATAGAAATAAGTAAAATTGACAGGAAATGCATGAGATAGTATTCCTTTTCCTAATAGCAAGTCTAGATATGTGTACTTAAAAAAAAAGAAAAATAGGGGAAAAAACCCATATTTAAACAATAAGCAATTGAAAGCTGCTAGTTTATGTTTAATTTTTATTTTGACTTTTAGTGTTATTCAAATACACTACATAAAGTTAAAGTGTAAGATATCCATTATAAAAAATAGTTTGAGCACTAGCGCATTTAAACTGAAAATAGGAGAGACCGTCTTCATATTCTGTTGGTCGGCACACCAAGCGAATAGCATGGTCATGTTTATCAAAGTACTCGTGTGTTAGGAGTGGATTGTTTTCTGTACTATGGTCACTCGGGAACCTATAATGACATGTTGTATCTCCGAGCGTTACCTGAAGATGGGTTACTTTGTGCTTGTACTTTTCTAGTTCATAAATGGTTCGAATATAAAAAGGCTCACACTGTCTGATTATGTCGATTGCAAAGTAGGATAAATGGTGGGATGGTAATTCAAATACTGGACCAACGTGACATCGATACAGCGTCAACGACTTTAATTGATGACAATTTTCAGTCAGAAAACGCTGCATCTCTGTCGGTACAACTGATTTTTTGAGGGTTAACGTACGGATATTCGAAGGGTTGCCTTTTTTAGAGATTAAATTCACTGTTGCATTGCCAATTTCCAGCGACTCGATGTTACTTGTCACTTGTCGGAGAAGACTGTTGAGATTAATTGATTCTTTGTTTTTATTCTTGTCTTTAAACACCAATCCAAGAGATTTCAATCCGTTGATACCTTTCAATACACTAAACTGAAATGAAGGTAGCTGTGTCAAATGAAGTGTTTGTAGATTGAAGTTCTTTGCATACGATAATATTTTGTATAGTTTTGTTTTCCCAAAACACGCATTCGCTTCTAATTCTTGAACTTGACCTGTGCATTTAGTTAGAGTATCAATTGCGTTAGAGGGAGAAAATGGCAGCCTTAACTTTACGCTTTCCAGTTTAGGACCAAATTGTGTCAAAAGATTGCAAAGTGAGCTTTCCAAATTGATATTAGGCTCTATGCTGAGTTGAGGCAGTTTTTCATTGAGTAAGAGACTGAAATGTTGGATATTTGGGTACTTTTGAACCATATAATTTGTCAAATTTTCGGAGATGCTAAAATGGACCAATTGGGATTTTATAACCATCTTTTTTAACGAGTTTGCTGGCTGATTGACTTGTCGAACTTTATGTGCATCTTTAAAACCAGCGTGGAGGAAAACGAGTGATTCGAGATTCGGTGCATTTTTATGAAGTTTTTCCAGTTCATTAAGACGAATGCTATTTGATGCAATAACCAAGTTTTTTAGAGCAGGTGTATTTTGAAAGCTTGTAAAAACAGCAGAAAACCCTGTGGTACGATACTCATTTTCAGCGCCAAGAACAAGTGTTGTCAAATTCTTAAACACGTCACCAACAAAAAGACCAGAGTAAAATCTGCTATCAGATTCGACCAACAACATTTCAAGGTTTTCTCTCCAATGCTGCAATGGGTCTGGTCCTATCATTGCATTTTTGGGGAAATGCTTTGCCTGATTCATTAGTGTGATTAAGCCACCAGTTCCCAAAAAGAGACAGCTTAAATTCGGAAAGAGCTCTCCGAGTTCACTCTTATTGTAGCCACTGTTAAGTTGTCCGTCAAGTACGAGTCTCTTGCATTTCTTTCCAGTTGCAGGATCAGCACGAACATGTTTAACGAGATTGGTGAAGGCTTCTCCATAGTGGTCACTCGAAGGCCAGCACGACATTACTACTGTTTCTAGATCGTGTCCATTTCGTAAAGCATTTGCAAATGAGCGACAAACGAGTCTGCATTGAAGCTTTTGTTCACGGTGAAGGTAACTAAATATAAGTGAGAGTAACTCTGGAGCAAGCTTGTCCATTTTAGACAATAAAAGAAGAAAAGATAAGGTAAAAGGGAAAAGAAGCACAAAAAGTTGTTGTGACTATTAAGGCATTCATTCCAATCCGTAATGTGGTTACACGAGGAATACGCTCTTGCATTATTTGATGTTAATGATTTTACTTTTTATGATCTTAGAAATCACCTATTTTGTATAAATTAAACGAAAGATGGGGATATGTTCAAAACGATAGCATAACAAGATTCTATCAATAAGCATTTTATATATATATATAAAAAAGAGTTTATAACGAAATGAATGACCACAAAGCAATAGCATGTTAAAGTTTTTTCTTTTCTTTTTAACCTGTAAATCATTATTAATTTTCGTCCCGTATCATGCTAGTACCAACCAAAATAAACAGAAACAAAAGGGGTATCAACTAACAACAACAAACAAAAGTAATAAGGTAGTACGAGGATCCAGAAATAAGTTGACAACTTAGTTAAAACAAGAAATCAAGCTGTACGATTAAATGAAATTACCCTTTCATGTGTTTCCGTATTTCCGTATTTCCGTGGAGCACCAAATAGTAGTAATGTTGAGCCTATACACTGTCGACCTTTAAATGATGTTAAATTTGATTTGCATGAAAAGTAAATATCACAGCGATTAACTCTCCCAGTTAGCGTTTATCACATGGCTAATGATATCATTTTGGATTAAGGGATGATTCCCAGTTTATTAAAATAAGTTTGTAGATAAATAAATAAGCGAATAAATAAAG
Organism: Backusella tarrabulga; assembly: GCA_024139415.1. NCBI lineage: Eukaryota > Fungi > Mucoromycota > Mucoromycetes > Mucorales > Backusellaceae > Backusella > Backusella tarrabulga. The sequence continues at coordinate 6,342 of VCJJ01001984.1, forward strand.
AAAATGTTCTAGATAAAATTTATGTATAATAAACAGAAAGGAAAAATAATAAGAAGGGCAAGCGTCTATGTTTTTCTTTCTTTCTTTCTTCTACTCCTTTTCCCCCTTTACTGTTCCAATTGAATAGAATACCAAGAAAAATACAAAGGTGCTTGTCTTTTTAAATGGCTAGATATCCATTATAATAGAATGATTGGACATTGGCGCATTTAAAATGAAAATATTGTAGCTCTGGATCAAAAGGAGATGATTTACATGTATGGGATAGAGGATGATCGTGTAAATCGTGATGAACAGTGTTATACAATGAAAGTCGGCCAGGACGTTTTTCCTTTTGGTGCAAATAATGAGATGCTTTGTTCCCGACAGTTAACACCAAATGCGTAAATAATCGTTTATCGTCTTTCATTGAATCTAACCCTAGATATTTGAGTTTAGGTGTTTGAAGTACAATGATATCAACAAAAGATAGATTATGATGCGGTAGTTCAAATGATGGATTTAAATGACAGTAATGCAAAGAAAGCTTGTCTAATTTTAGAAAGCAGTGTCCAAGATAGTTCGAAAGCTCCTTTGCCACCTGTGCATTCTTGAGTTTAAGACACCGAAGGGATGAGCTGGGCCAGTGCTCTTTTGGATTCACAATGACTTCAACATTTGCTAATTCCAATGATTCGAGTTCCTCCGGTAATTGATTGATGACGTTGTTTAATTCGATTGGAATGCTGCTGGAACGTTTCTTTTTGAATTCTAGTTGAAGCACTTTCAATTGAGGTAGCTTCTTGAACTTGCTGAATTTTAGGAGAGGAGCTTGGAATAATGAAAGTGTATGCAAATGGCAAAAGTAGTCGGATGAGATGATCTTGTTTATGGACTTCATGGCACCAAATGTATTCATTGATATGCTCTTTAAATGGATCGAACGTTGAGCAATGAGATCAAGTACTTCAGGTGTTTTGAAAGGTAGCTTCATTTGTATTGTGTTTATGCATCTTCCGACTCGACGAATCAGGTGATTAAATGCGGCTTCCAAATGACCATCATCATCTTTGAGGATACCACTGTAAAATTCATCAACGGTAAAAATAAATTCCTGCATATGAGAATATTTCGAAACGATGTACTCGAAGGCATTAAGTGAAAAATTAAACAGAATAGGAGAATCAATCAACTTGAGCGTTTTCATTCGTTCTGCAGGTTTGATATTGACCGGAATACCGTGATTACATCGTAAAGGAGAGTCAAGTAGGATTAGGGATGTAAGGGATGGCGCATTATTGTGCAATTCTTCTAGATCAGTGACATCTACATGTACGCCTTTTACGGAAAGCATTTCTAGTGTAGGTGTGTGTTTTATTGCCTTGCATAAGACAATGAATGGTTTGTAAAAGTGTACTCGACTTGGGCTTAATGCTAGTGTTTTCAGCCTGTTGAACGTCCCACTGTTTAAGAACCAAAGAAAAGAGCATGTATATGATTCTTCAATAAGGGTGATGAGGTTTTCTCTCCAGCATTGCAACTGATCAAACTGAGCTGTTGTCATCTGTAAGTTTTGATTGGTTGAGAGAACAGACCTTTCGTGCGACAGAAATAGAAAGTTTAGGTTGGGAAAGAGCTTGACAAGTGTCGTTTTATCAAGCTCTTTATAGAGGGAGCCATTAATAATTAACCTTTTGCACCGGAGTCCTGAGCTGGAGTTTGTAAGAATTCTTCTTGTCAGCGATTCCAGACGATGATCAAACAATTGTCGAGATGGCCAAGATGACATTTCGACTGTTTCAATGTCGACACCCGTACTTAAAATACGATACCACAGTCTAGACACCAGCATGCATCGTACTTTTTGTTCTCGGTGAAGATATTTAAAAATAAGTATCAGAACCTCGCTTGAAAGACTATTCATCTCGATAAATGTCAATAATACAGAAAAGGAGAACTCAATAATGCAAATTTCTTATTTATGGTAATTGTGACTTGTGCTCATCAAATTTAGAAACATTTTGTTTCCCAGAAGCTGTTGTAAGATACGCTTTTGAATCAATTGAGTTAATTCTATTATTTAACAATTAATTAATAAGTAATATATTAATATTAGTGGTACTAATAAACTAACACCTGTCTTTATGATATAACAATTGCTAATTTTAATCAAAGAAAATACTATCAATTAAGTTTTTTCCTGCAGTTAATCGCATTTTTATTGGCTCTCGGAATGAGATCGAGATAAGAAAAAAAAATTATACAAAAATTTTTGCTTTGTCTTGCGCTATGAAAATGTTTCATTGCACCACTGGAATCATAATTCTAAATTCACTACTTATTAACGTCTCTGAACCAAACGAGTTCAAGTTGATGTGTTTATTTGAATAAGTTTTTAAAGATATAAATATGGCATGGCGCACAATGATAATAAAAGCAATGACAGTGGACAAAGCGGTCACCAAACCAGACATCTAAATAAAGCAAGTTTGTACATTTGAGTCATCTTTCGTATCTAAAACTTGACATTTATCAACAGACATTGTTGAATTACCATTCACTTTATGTTTGTTTTATTTTATTGTTTAATAACGTTGCCTTTTATTTCTTTTCTTTTTTAAAAAAAATGGCATATTTTAATAAGGTTTAGTTTTATACAATGTTAGTTCAATTTATTGCAAACAATTGCAAGATCATTGAAACATGGTTTACAGAAACGAGCAGTTCTATCAGGACAAGTGAGATATAAGTTGGATATACAAGTGGTACAGAATACTCCTATTTATTAAAGTTTTTAGCGTCTATAATATATTTGATATAATCTTCTCTCTTACCTCCACATGCACGGCAATGGTTTTTGCGCTCTATTTTTAAAATATACATATTAGTTTCTTCATTGATAGCATGTACTTCATGCATTAACCTACCTAGTACAGAAAAAGCTCTTTTACAAATCATGCAATCCTTATATTTCTCTTCTCTTTGGAAGTGGAACGAATCAGTTGTGTCAGGTAAAACAAATGAATAGACTTGACCGTGTCTATTTCCTGTAAAGAGTGTTTTTCTCGATCCAGAAAGTGCCATACACATAATATCTGAGTCATCCAACGAACTATTATATCGATTGTGATGTCGAAGTTGATGAACTAAATTCAAGATCCATTTTTGTTGACCAGTCTTTGAATCCGTTTCAAGTTGCTTTATCCAAAATTTAACGAGTCCTTTACGATGTCCGGTTATAATCAAATCTTGACTTCCCCACTCAGTTGTCTTTCGCTTTTTAAGATATTGTTAATATGTATGTACGCACACGCATAACCAAATAGCTATTTACCTCATAAAACATGCACGAAAGAATTGCTTCCGAGCTGGGACAAGCTGACTTTGTTAGATAAAGATCACCGTTTATAGACCAGATACGAATGATGTGTCCAGAGCAAGTAATGATATCACCCTAAACGTATCTTTTGTTAACAAATCCAGTATTCGAACGTATTATTTATAACACTTACTGTTGTATCATTGATTGAAATCAATTTAACTCCATTTTCGTGACCCCTAAGTGATCTAATATACTTTGTTCGGTTCATATCCCAAACGATGGCAGTTTTGTCCTAAATGCATAAACATCTCTTTTATAAGCAAGGGCGATTTCAAAACAAACAACGAGCTAACTTACATTGGAGCCTGTAACAAAAATACTGTATGACCTCGAAGCAGAAATTGTGGTCACAACATCTGTATGTCCTCTCAAGCACTCGATAAGTGTAAAGTCCATTGATTTATCATTTTTGATTTTCCACATACAAACAAGCTTTTTTTTATCAATAAAAAATAATTAGTCAATTGCATACATTCTATTTATAACTCTCGACTCACATTATCCGTTCCTCCTGTTACAAAAGTTTGGCTATCTGGGAAACAAGCTGCGCTTATATAACCAACATGCAAGTTCTCAAAAACATTTAAAAGCTAAAAAGAATTGATAATTGTTTTAGTTGAAATATTTACTGTTTATGTACATATATCTTCTTACCTTTCCAGTATCTGTTGAATATAATCTCAAACTATTGTCAGAGTAACCCCATTCAATATAACGTCCACCATCGGATGGCATCAAAAGTTGCTGACAGGATGTTACACCAAGTTTATCATTGAAAATATTTATACTTTCGATTTGCTGCTTGATATCTGTTTTTATAAATAGTATTAAGTAACTCAAGTCATTGCAAAATATTAAAGTGAATTGATTTACCTCTTAAGGGTGTGACTGATTGCATTAATTTTTCAACATGTTCTTGGAATACGTACGATCCTGAGACCATTGGATCAGAGCTCACCTTGGCTCTGGCAGGATGTGGTTTTTTGAATAACTGTCTGGGAGTTTGGCCAAAATTATTAATGATGCCTATTGTAGCTGTCTTCTCAACAATATCAGTTATGGAATCAAGGTCTTGGTATTGAATAAAATCATTAGCAACGCATAATACGCCGTTTCATCCTTTTTTTTTTGTTACTCACCAACTGCACCTTCATAAGACACATGATGGAATACATTCAGGGCATCAATAGCTTGTTGACCTTGTTGTTTAAATCCGAAAATCAAGTCAATCCAATGATGCAAATTCTCACTAACATAGTCGCTTTCCAGAGCCTGTATATATTGAAAGTCAGTTCAAGTCTCTTATACACGAATAGTTTACTTTACCTCGCTGTGTTTTTGAATAAAAATCTTTGGGTCACCATGAGCCCAGGGTGGCAATAAGACAGAATCAATAGCTTCACCAGTGCCTTGCTTAACACCAAAATTAAATTTGTTTACGTTGGTTAGGAATTCAGGCAAAGAGAAGAATTCAGGAATCAGTTCCCTAACATCGCCCATATTTTTCTCAGAAGCAGACTCCCAAGCTTTGCCAATGGAGTCGAATAAGCGATCAGCATGATCAAAAGTACCACCTTGGAGTTTAAGATAATGCTGGGTAAATGGTTCAAGACGAATAAGGAACGAGCATACAATCATAGCTGAAGAGTAATGGGTACCATAGTGAAATGCTGGTGCAGGATCGTTTGTCTCTCCCCATTGTTTATAGCGATCAGCAAATTCGACTCTTCTCTCCGCTGTTTGGGCACCCATTGGTTTACTTAAATCACGGAACGTCTTTTCGTCAGTTAAATCAAGTTCAGAGCTTTGGTAGTCTGCCAGAATCCATGGAAACACCGGGTATTGTGTTAAATCGTTATATGATCGACCAGCGATTGCGTTCAGATACATGAGATATTGGAAGTTCGTTATTTCTCGACGCTCCCATCTTTGGGCCAAGTCATATAGTGTGGATGAGCCAAATATACTAGAAAGTCTGAAGGTGTTGCTAAGACCAGAGGCGATATAATTGTCCATCTCTCCACCAAAGATAGTATTACCAGAGTCTTCGTGTACACTAACTCGACTGACCAACTTGGAATAAAGTTCATCTCGTTCAGTAAGATTAAGTGTGATTAAAGCGTTTTGACCATCGTTAAAGAACATCTCCAGAGCAACATCCCTGAACAAAAAGCGTCGTTTAAATACATCACGGAGATCAGCGGTGCTCCACTTTCTACAAGTATGCAGATTTCCTGAAGCACTAACCGAAGGCTCAGTTTCTACACCAGCAGCCCTTGCGAGCAAGATCAAGTATTGGTCACGCTCTTCTTTGGGAACGTCCCAAATTTCTACAACTTCACCGTCACTTCTTTGGAAAAAGTTATCGATCAGATAGATGTTGTTTTTACATAGGAGCAAAAGGCCTTCACAAGCATCCAATCCAGCAATACGACTGATATTATATACATCAAACACCATATCGCCATGATCCAATAGCCTCATCACTTTACGGTTCTTGTCTTCTTCGTATACAATTTCATCATTTTCTTCGGTAGCATTATGCTTCGCCTCTTCATCATCATTACTGCTTTCATCCAGTCTTGACGATGAGTTGTTCTTTTCTAGTCCAGTATAGTTGGGTCCCGTTGTCAACTCTTTATCAACATCAGCAACAGACTTTGATCCCAAGGATGATTTGGTCTTTGCCATGCTTGGTGCTGTATCAGTCGAAGAGCGCGGCGTTTGCTTCGGTAAATAGGTCACTGGTTTGCTACTTGAAATGGCTTGGAGTCTTTTTCTCATTCTGTTAGGACCCTCTGTATAATCCAATCTCCATTTTAAGTTGTCGGGCGTCGTTTCAGGGCCCCAGATAGCCCTCTCTCTAAAGAGATCACCAGAGATTCTTGACCATTCACTCTGGATAAAGTTTTCGTGGCCATCAATATCTTGCAATGCCATAGTAAATCGACTCGTTTCCACATTTTGAATGTTCTCGGACCAGGCTAAGGTCTTGCTGGTGTAATCCAACATGATTTCTCGCTCATAAGCGTCTCGTTTTTGTAATTTTTTAAGCTTGTTGATGCGTCTTGATACGTGGTTCCTTAAAGTGTCTCTACTGTATTTTTGTTCAACGATAATAGTATTTTCCCATGTCTTGCATATATGCTCGTTGAAAATAATGTTAAGCTCTACATGACAGGATTCAAGCCATCTAAAGCACGTTTCGGAATCCATCTCGGGCATCTGTTTGAAACCTTCAATAAGGTCTTCAGTTTCAAATCCTTTTGCCTTGATTTTAAATAAGCTGGTTACATGGTCTGGTTTTTGTAAAACTAAAAGTTTCCACATCTTGATTGTCATACCATAAAAGTTAATAATGACCTTCCTTTTTTTTATATATTAATTTAAACATGTATGAGTAACACTTACGTTTGCCGCAGCTTCTCTTACGTTCTCATCATTTGATAAGAGGTATCTATATAAATGATAACAGAAACATCTGAGGAAATCAACATCGTTATTCTTGGGGCTCAAAATAATCTTTTGGTGGTGAATACAGTAGTCCAGAAAAGCAACAATCTTTGATTTATCCACTTCGTCGTTTTCCAAGTTAGAAATCTTGACAAGTATCATCCTATTGAATGAGCGGTAAATCAAAGAAACAGCCTGATCTGTAGAACTAGAGCGAGATAAGTAATCCGAATGCAAGATTTCCAAAATAGTGGCTAATAGATCATATGTCTGCTCAGCACCCCCTTCTTTAAATCTTCCTTGAATAACAGCGTCTGCTCCTACTTGGGAAAATTTGGCGATATTTGATAAAATTCGATTATCAAACAAGATCTCCATGTCTAATTGGATTGTGCTCTTAATATTTTGAGCAATATGTGTTAACAAGTAACTTTCGAAAAGGAGCTGTTGATCATGGGTACTAGGGGGCAATGCCTTTATAAAACAAAACAAAAAAATACAATCAGTAAATGCATCAATATTAGTAGCTTGCATCAGTCTTGTTCTATCACTTACATTCATGACGAGCGCAAGACCACCTAAAGTTTTATTGCTTGGATCAACAACAGACTGTACGCATATGTCCACGATAAAATCGATCAAGGATTCTACCATTGAATCTTTAATTGTTTTAGTACTGGATGATGAGTGTGTTTGGCTCCAAGAGGCAGATCTACACAGAACATTGTTATTTACTGAATGATACATTATTTCTTCTAGTCATAATTACCTTAGTCTTGTTGTAAATATAGCATTTCTATTCGTTACATGTGGCGATGTCTTTGTCATCAATGCAGAAGTACCACCTCTCTTCATGATACTAGCTGCAGGACTATGAGTAGCACTATCCACCGACATGGTATCATCACCAATAAATGAACGCTCGGTTGCGGGTGTATCGATGGGGGACGAAGCAGCGGAGGTATTCATATGCTCAAGCTCAAAATTGGTTAATATTGTATCCTTGGTGTTCAATTCATCCTCAATCGACATGTCATGGGTCTGACAAACTGCAGAAAAGAGAATCTGTACGATACAATCAATCACTTCCTGTCTGTTGCAATTGTCTCTAAAATCTGGTTGAGTATCATACAAGTCGTCAAAAAGTTTGATAAAGGTATCTAGAGAGCGAGAAATAGTGGCTATCGATGCGGATTTTAAGTCCTTGTCATGACTTTCGGTTGTAGAACCAACATCAAGGCTGCTACTTCTTGTACGGACCGGGCTAATGATATACTCTGTTTGGTGGAGCTTCTCCAAAGTTTTACGACCATTTTCCCAGAATGCAATGACAATAGGCAATATGTCAGGTATAACGACACGGCCATAATTGTTGCTCTTGATGTAGCTGCGTAGTTTGTTTACATCAAAAGTATCGTAGATCGGATAGTCACATATATCGATTCCCAATAGCATTAACAAAAGAGTTTCCTGGAGTTGAGTAAGATTCCAATAGAAAGGAAGTAGTTGTCTCATCACCATAAATCCCTCAGAGGAGACTCTAAATTTATTAATGTAAACAGAACCTTGTGATGTGCAGATACGTGCCAGGATACGTGCAGTCAATACAACAGTGTATGAATTCACACCGGGGGCAAAGAATAAAAGCGACCATTTGTTGGTGATTGTACTTGAAAATTTGTTGACAAGTTCAATGTTGTTTTTATCGCACAGAATATCATGCAACATCTCAAGTACAATGTTTCTCATTTGAACCGTCTTTGTGATTTGACCATTTTGTCTTGAGTCCATTATCATTTCAGTACCGTTTCTAAGACCTTCAGGTTCAGGTCGTTTGGTTACATTTATAGAAGGAGTGCTATCTGATCTCGTTACTATACGTGGGCCTCGAGATTTATTATTGGCTGGCGCTGTTGGTGCTATGTATACATAAATGTTAGATGCAAATATATGTCTATCTTATTTTAAAACTTACTGTTAGAAACAGTAGAAGCTAAAAAGGTGGCAATAGTTCTTATACTTTCCGTATTCCAATTGCTCAATACAACAGCCTTCAGTGAACCGACAACTTGAGGAATAAGCTCCTTTGCATAAATATTCATTCTAAATGCCAAAAGCATATTTTTCACCAAATCTATGGCGCAAAAAATAGTTAGAAATTTGAAACTGTTAATCTTTTTCTTTTAAATATGTTACTTACGGATTTTCGGAAGACGTCTTATGTTAAACTGCCGAAGTTTACTGGTTTCAAAGAACACGATAAATTGATCTAAATGAGCTATTTGTACTTTAAGCGATGTTTTTTTCCAAATTTCAAAGTTGAGAATAATATAGCGATAAGCCAAAGAATTGTTTATAACAGAATCTCTATATAAAAGTGAATAATATGAGAAATATTAACAGCCAAACATACAACACTGATCTTTAGTACTTACTCTGGAGATGATGGATTTTTTCCTATAAATACTAAGAGTAATTCCAGTAGCTCTGGTGTAATTAACTCTCTCTTTTGTTTCAAAAGATAACCTAAAACTTCATAGCCATGTGTACGGACCATATCTTCTGAATTCCTCCATGAGTATCGAATGATTTCAAAAATAATGCCAGTAGCTTTATACAAAGCTTCTACAGTCTTAAAAATAGAGGGTGAGATCAATAACTATCATCTAGCCAAATTCAAGCTACATATTACTTACTTCTGATCGCTCAATCAGTTTCAATACTACAGCACATCCACCAATTTTCCAAATTGATTCGTCTAAACCAAACGGAAAAGCTAAAACAGGCTCGCCTCTTAGGTACCCCATACTTCGGGGTGTATAGATGGCATCACTGAGTTTAGGAATAGCAGAATTCAACATCATTCTTGTACGGTCAACGTCAGCGGCAACCATTGCGGCTGTTGTATCACTTAGGCCAGTGAGGGTGAGACCGGTAGCCTTTCCATCCGCAAGCATATTGCTAGCAAAGAAAGCAAAAAGAATTTTGCTTTCAGGTAAAGTCTGGAATTGGGCACCTCGCATAACGTTAGCTAGCATTTGCTGTTGTGAATCACGCCTACCGTTTGGTGTTTTGGACATATTCCTTAAGGTCAGATAAAGTGCCGTAGATGCTTCATAAGTTTGGAATTGCCTCAATGAATCTTGGAAGAGCGATTTGTAACGTGCCCCCAAATTGAAGTAAAGATTGATTCTGTCTTCTTCCAAAGTATCCTGGATAAGATATGTCGGCCCCAAATCCCAAACTAATCGTAAATCTTCAGCTGCATCTAACTTTGGATCGTTTCCAGGAGAGCCAATGACACCCCTCAATGATGTGTTGCCCATCATTGGTTGCATGATAAATGGACATGTTATTGCTTCAATCTTTACACCATTAATATACATAATCATTGTGCTAGACTTTGACGATAGCCTTGACTTGTAATGGACAAGCGACAGATGATACCAATATCCAACGTTGAATTTAAAAGATCTAAATACTGTTTCTTGTTTTGTTTGCATACTGTACACATGTAGCATATTTGTCGCTGAATCTATATAAATACTGAATAATAATTGACTTCCATCATAGACACTGAAAAGCGATACATCCGAAATATTGTCTGCTCTTTCTATATGAAGCCAAAGTATTAATGTATAGCCAGGGCTGCTACCAGGAAAATTTTCAAGTTGGGGTATCTCGATTGAAGATGCTCCTGATCCCATATCAAATTGAATAAAATTTGGCCATCGACTACGTGAAGCACCCTGCAAAATTAGATCCAATAATCCTGTACTTGTAGAGTCTTTGAGCTGAATTCCATCCTCAATAGTGAATCGTCTAAACATATATCGAAGTTCGGCAAAGCTGACACCCATACTCATCAATCGTTTGATTATTTCCAAAAGTATATCTTTTTCAGAAGATTGTATATCGTTATTGTCAGCCTGATTGGCGGGGAATGCTCTTTGAAGCAATTCAAGGATAAGTCCACTTCCATTCATCTTGACCTGGTTTCGTCTACCTCCCTGTGCTAGCACAAGCACAGCATAAAGTGCAGCACGAGACAGTTGAGGATCTCTAGAGGATGTTGATTTTTGAAGATTCAAGATTGTAGGCATGATCTCTGGATTGATGACAGCAACTGAAGGACATTTTAATTTCGACTCGATATTTTTAAATAGGTCGATGGTAACTGCTTTTTCGTTGGTATCTTTTTCATCAGACATGACAAATAAATCAAATATTGACTCGTCCTCTAGAGCAAAAGCAAAAAATATACCAAAGACATGTTGAGACGATCCATTTTTACCAAGTGCGCCTGTCAGTGTAATTGCATTTTCAAGTGAGCTATAACCAACGTCCTTCATAAAATAACCCTTGTTGAGTTGATGATTTCGCATAGACTCCCCGAGTACGGCAAAAACCATTTGTAGAACAGCAATGATCTTGGATTTCACCGCCATTTTGTCCCCTCCTTCTGATGGCATGAATCTCTCGGGTTCATCGAAAGCACCTTCGAGTGCAACTATCATTGACACTATACTAATATAACCACCAACACGTCGAAATATATCTTTTGTCGAAGAGTGTGCTCTGAATATTCTTCTGATGGTTTTTAACACTTCCTCTCGAAACTCCAAATCATCACGTGGGACATGTTGTGTGGCTTCCAAGACTCTACTAAAGGCATTCCCTACCTCTGCTACAGTCGAGCTTTCTGATGTAATGGAGCTTATTTGCGGTGACGAAGCATTTGGGTCATAAGCATGAGTCGAAAGTCCTTCGAATAGGTGTAACGCACCCATCCTTGTTTTCTGATATCGAAGTAAATCAAATAAATTTCCACGATAACTAGTATTCAAGTTGTTTAATAAAAACCCTTGTTTTTTTGTTTTTTGTTTGCTTACATTTTTCGAAAAATGGTGACATTTTCGGGTATTGAAGTCATGGTTATTAAACACTGAATAACCACGTCAAAGTTGTCCAAAACTTGCTTTAAAAATGATTCTTGATCGATATTTGTTTCTCCCAACTCCCGGAGTTTCTCTGTAACATCAGAAAGCATCAAACTCATCACATTAATGAGACCTGCCTCTTGTACCACAATAAAGAACTTTGGTGATCTTTTTAAGAGCCCTGATAAGTAGTTGCATATTAACGGAACAAGTTTCCCAGACGAGCTACCTAAAGAATATCCAAATCGGTTTAATATACACCGATATGTCATACATTCACTACTTTAGTTCCTTTTCTCTCTCTCTCCTTCTTTTAATTATATATGTTTCAGTACCTTGAAGGTAAAGGGATAAAACGGCGAGTTCCTTTAAGGGCACAAAGTTAAGATCGATTAAAACAAATGTTAAAAGATCCAAAGCACCTCTCTATTGTTATTTTGTGTAAGTTTAAATAAGATTATATAATCGTTTGGTAAATATGATAAGCCTCGTTACCTGAATTTCTGCATCACACACTTCCATGCCTTCAATAATCTGTGGAATGACATTAATTCTCTCCGTAATAAAATAATTACAAGGGTGTGCTTCAATAAGGGATCTTATTGTATTAAAGGTCGCTAACCGGAGATTCAAGGGTAGCTCACCCTCTGCATTTTTACTCAAAAATACATTTAAAAGGCACTGGAAGGCCTGGGTATTCCTTACGAGTTTGTCTAAGATTAGAAAATTTAATTACTAAAAGTTTCCATAAAACAAAAATTACAAGCCAAACCTGTGGAACCGATGGGCCGAGGTGTGACAAAATCTAATCAAAACAGGTAAGATGCTTAATTTACCATCCTAAATGGAAGTGCACTTTTTTTTTTTAATTTTTGATTTTACCTGGATGCTGATAAGGTAGACCCTCAGATACAGAAGGTACAGATGGTGTGTTTCCGATAAATGCAAGCTCCTTTATTCTATTAACTATGTCCATCTGAAGCCATCATAAGCTACCATTCTACACAGGTTTAAACTTAAAAAAAAAAGACAAGTTCCACTTACTTTTAATCTCAGAATACTCTCTTCCACAGAACCCGTCTTTATCACTGTGCATAAAACATCATAGCCCTTCGCTATTCTAACTTCCTCGATCATACTGTAATAATGAATTCTCGTAGATTCCTTTAAAAAATGCAATACAATATCAAATCCTAGCAAGATTTCCTGATAATCGACCAAAATAGCGGGCTGACCCTTTGACACACAATCATTCCAAACCCGTATCAACATTTCAATGCAGCGACGTGTGTAAATATACTGAGCAATCTCCTCATTCATTTCAAATGACTTTAATATATCCACAGTTCTATTATAGCACCTGCAGGTAAATAAAATGGCGTGTGGTTATTTGTTGTTTTGCTCAGCAAATTACCTGTACTTCCAAATCATATAAGCAGGCTCCTCTGTAACAATCTGCGCAGGTTGGATGGATAGAAAGCGCACAATCATAAATAAAGTATCGTCTAGCACCATTCTATGCAATATCATGGGAGTGTGAACAAATTGCTTTAGAATGTCTGTTACAATATCGCCAGTCTCTGCTATGCTCTTCACATTTTCATCTGCGTTGTTTTGGTCGTAGTATGCAGCGGATAAATCAATGAATGATCGAAATAATTTAACAATGATGGAGGGTATTCGTTGCTGTATAAACAAAGATGCAAAAATGTTCTTTTATATACAATGCACTTGTGAATAAATAATGGCCTTCAATCAAACACTTCTTTTTTGGTATAAACTCACCGGTCCGTAAGAAGCTACTCTGATGGCTCGTATCACATTGAACAAGTGCGATTTTGATCTCAAGCTATCCATCAATGCTATTTATAAGTTGATGTTATTATTTTAGTAAATAGATAATATCCTGGGTATGAAATAAACTGTAAAGGGATTAAATACCTTGGCTGGACTCGACCTTGTTCTTAAACTCTGGAACTTTGCGTATTCCACTTATAAGCTCCTTTGTCAATAAGCTAATGAACCCTTTCTCATCAGGAATGGCGCTGAACATGAACGCAGTGCCTAGCTCTTCATAACTATCACAAACATAAGGCAAAAACTCGTCCAAAAAGACTCTAGAGTGTTCCTAATATCATACTTTAACTTTCATGCTAATAAAAAAAAGACTCTTCAGGTCATTACCTCTTCTGTTAAACTTGTACCAATGCATATTTCCCAAATGTCACGAAGGCGTGCCTGTTGTTCTTCTTGTCTAGTAAAATAACAATAGGGGATGAGTACTATGGACCAGCAGAAGTGTTTTTATATATAAAAGAGACCTTAAAATAGCTTGCTTCGATAACCCAGTTTCTTCTGGTAGCTTATTTATAGTATTTATACGGTCAACCCAAGATCTCCACATTTATATTGTAATATAAAGTGAAAGAAAAGTGATTAAAGTGGGCTTTGAGGCTGTCTCGTCTCAAATCGGGGTTTTGATTAACAGAAAAATAGCAAGTCCGGTAAAAGGCTGTGTCCAGTAAGGATCCTAAAGCGTGAATCCGTTCTCATCGCAGTTAAAAGGGGCAAATGCTCCTTCATAGTGATGTTTCTGTCTTGAAGTCAATTGGCCAAAATAATCCCTTAGTTTCATCTCTATACAATAGCATTATTTGTTAATCTGATCCATTTTGAGCCGTTGCGGACTGACAAAGATATACCCAACTAAATTTCTAAATCAAGCATAATTTGCAGACAAGGAACTCAGAACGCCGTTTTAGTTTCGACTTTAAGCTGGACTGATTCAACTTGAAGAATGATTCGCTATTTTGGTTTTTAACGCCACTGGTAAAAAACAAGATGAAGTGGAAATTATTAAAATATATCACTACAAAAGGAACCCCCCCTGTATCTGCAGCTTATTGCAATATAGACATATTCTAGCCTAATATTTTGGTGATTCCTGGTTGTAGGTTTCACTTCAAGCCAATGTTTTAGAGAGTCCATAATATTACACTTGATAAATAAGAAGCATGACAGGTTTAAAAAAATTAAGATATAACATTTGCTTCGGTAGTCTTGTATGATTATCGATTCCGTATATTCTGGTAAACTTGTTAGAATAACCGTGGATGTACAATAATCCTTTTCAAAGTATATCGGCTTAACTAAAATCTCTATTCAGAGCTTTCTATCATACTCTATTCCAACCACAGAGATTAACTTTCTCTTTTTTTTGCAATTGCTAAATACTTAAAAGTACAAGTTTCCAATTGTATGTATTTATTTCTGAGGTATACATGGGCCTAATTCACCATCCATCTAATATATAACATTTTTTTGAGTCAAATTGCCATTGTATATCTCCCTACCTTATATATGAGGTATTTTTCTGATAAGTTACAGTTTAGACGTAGAAATATGGTTTAAGGTTTAAAATGGTTCAAACAATCCCGAAACAAAAAAAAAAAAAAAGGAGG
>VCJJ01001984.1:32097-44519 GCA_024139415.1 Backusella tarrabulga
GTTTTTTAATATATGAATTTTACTAAACATTACCACTATTTATTATTAAATTATTATTGTACGTATGCTATTTGCTATTTGCTATTATTATTATTTATAATCGATGAGATGGAATAAATACAAAGATGATGGTGCTTATCAATGATATCAACATAATAAAGGCTAACCAGAGCCATGCTTTTTTAAACTGTAATTTTTTAACGGTAACATCCTGAATTTCAGAATAAATCATAAACCCAAGCTCACTAAACACAAACAAATAAACATAAACAAACATGTTAAGATAAACAAAACATGTATTTGGTACTTTACCTGATATGAAACAATCCTAGCCACCATGCAAACCTCGATAGACTCGTCACAAAAAACGTCCATCCTAAAAAAAACGGAATGATGGCCAACCACCTTGCGTGATACACATCCAAGAAAATCAAGCTAAATTCAATCGACAATGCCAGTGTCAAGAGGATGAAACCCATGATAAACATTAAGCGGGCAGATGGTCTCGATAGATTAGTACATAGGCACTCATCAATAAAAAGCGGATAATAAAACACATTGAGGATTTCAAAGATGTGAGAGCGTGCAGAATCAAAGATGACAGGCTCAGGGCGATGATGGTGTTCAATAAGGCTCTCCAGCGCACGCCGATGCTGGTCAGGTAAATGGATAGGCTGTGCGGCGTCGTGGGCTATGCAGTAGGTACGATAGATACGGGTTGCATTCTGTACAAGATCATGTCGACTGAGTGATCTATCTGTGCGAGATGCATAAAAGGTGGACGGACTCACCGATCGAGGTGTTGCTAGAATATATCCTTGCAAAAGATCGTCGGTATCGGGTGTTTCAGCATAGGCGCGACCGATGTCCAGCGATGGTGGAGGTAAAACACAACTACTGTTGTTTGCCTTTTCTGCTGCTGATTCCAAAAAACGAGACACCCGTTGTCGGTGCTGTCTATCCTGACTCGACAGATAAGCTTTCCATAACTTGTCATGCGTCTCTAATTCCATCAAGAAATTTAGGTTCTGTTGTACGTTGCGTTCCTTTAAAAAGTGGCTGAAGTTGGATTGTGTTAACGGGCTGTATGTGGCGAGGCGCATCATTTGATCCAAGGTGGGCAGTCCGTTCACCTTTAGATTGTAGTCTTTGATCTCCTGCCATGCATCCAGCGGTGCCACTTCAAAGGGGTCTTCAAAACCATATGCCTTTTGCACAGGTTTTTGGTGTTGTGGCTGTGGTAGTTGTTGAGATTGTTGAGATTGCTTTGCCATGGAGGACATGCCATGGTAAGGATTGTACTGAGAGAGATCTGAAAGTGGTATACACTGGCGAGAGAGGTCTTGCTCCAGTGCAGACTCTAGTTTATACGCATCCAGTCTACTATTTGCTTGTCGAATACTCCAGTGTTTATTGCTGTCAATGATATTTGCATAATCGGATACTGTTGAGTGTTGGTGTTGCAATAGACTGGGTGGTGCTGGTATCATTGGCCAAAAGTAGTATTAATAAAAAGAAGAAGAAAAATAAGAAAAAGAAGAAAAAGTAGATTATAGTAACAATATATATAATAATAATAACACAGCTTTATTTTCCCCCTTTTTTTCCTGTATATATTGCTGACAACAATGGGCAAAGTTGGTGTTGTGTATTACCAAAATTGAAAGGAGTAAAGCGAGAGAAAAAAAGGGGCAAGAAAAAGAAAGATTATTTTTAGTCGATCCAACCCTTGATTGTATATATATTTATACAGAGGTACCAATAGGGACTCTTCTCATCTACTAAACAGAATGTTCTTGTCAGATGAAATACAGAGTCCATTTGACACTTTAAAAGCGATGTTACACACGCTAATTCGCCTTTTTTTTATAACGGAATGACGTCTCGATTGAGGCGCGTGCTTATTGGCTCACTTTAAACCAAAAGTGGATTTCATTCTCCAACATTACAAAAGTGTGTTGACTCCCCTTTTCTTAATATCCTTGGAGTGCGAGACTAGACACTTTTTTACCTTTTATTTATAAAAAAAAACGGATAATAAAAGATGGGTGACCAACTTCCTATTCGCTTTCAAGAACTTGCCCAGGTAAGTAGCGCTACCAAGCTGACAACATTATTCCAGATGATAACCTTGTTCAAATTAGCTTACATCACTTGGTGTCAATGCTGCCAGCATTGGTTTCAATACGCTTACAATGGAGTCCGAGCGCTTTATTTGTGTTCGTGAAAACGTAAACTCACAAAACCAAGTTGTTATTATCGACCTCAGTAATAACAACGAGATTACCCGAAGACCCATTACTGCTGACTCGGTTATTATGCACCCAAAGTCCAAGGTGATGGCACTCAAAGGTAAAAAAAATGATAAATATTCGATAAACGAGGTTATTCACTGTTGTGTGATATAGCACAAAGACAACTTCAGGTATTCAATCTCGAGTTAAAAACAAAACTAAAGTCGCATCAAATGAATGAGGATGTTGTTTTCTGGAAATGGATGGATGTCAAGACCATTGGCCTTGTTACCGAGCACAGCGTCTATCGCTGGTCCATTGAAGGCGAATCAGGCCCCACCAAGATCTTTGATCGTCATGTCACTCTCTCTGGTTGTCAAATCATCAATCTCAGAGCTTCTTCTGATGAGAATTGGTATGTGCTTGTCGGTATTTCATCTCGTGATGGTCGTGTTGCAGGCTCCATTCAACTTTACTCAAGGGCTCGCTCTGTGAGTCAACCTATCGAAGGTCATGCCGCTGCGTTTGCTGAGTTGACGTTGGAAAACGCACAAAGACCCACTAAGCTCTTTTCATTTGCCGTTCGTACAGCCAATGGTAGTGCAAAGGTAACTAATAACTTGTGTTTTTCTCGAGAGAACGAGCCTCATTGATTAATATATTACCTCTTTATGAATTTAGCTCCAAATCATTGAAGTCGACCATCAGGAAGGCAATCCCCCTTTCCAAAAGAAGGCTGTTGAAGTCTTCTTCCCTCCCGAGGCTGCAAACGACTTCCCTGTCGCCATGCAAGTCAGTCACAAGTACGGTGTTATCTTCTTGGTCACCAAGATGGGCTACATCCATCTTTACGAGCTTGAAAGTGGTATTTGCATCTATATGAACAGAATCAGTAGTGAGACCATGTTTGTTACTGCCGAATACGAACCAACATCTGGTATCATTGGTATCAACAAGAAGGGTCAGGTAATTATCATGGAGCATACAAGAGGGAGATGAGGAAAGAGAGAGAAAGAGAGAGAAAGAGAGAGAAAGAGAAAGAAAAAGAGAGAGAGAAAAGGATAGTCCGAAAAAAAGGAGGTGCTGATCCCTTCTTTTTGCTATAGGTACTCTCTGTTTCTCTTGATGAAAACAACATCATCCCCTATATCATCAATACCCTCGGTAATACTGAGTTGGCACTTCATTTGGCATCACGTGGTGGTCTCTCAGGAGCAGATGATCTCTATGTTGCTCGTTTCAACCAATTATTCTCTACTGGAAACTACAGTGAAGCTGCTAAAGTAGCTGCCAACTCTCCTCGAGTAAGTATTTGTGTAACATTACATTTAAACACAGCTAATATAAACACAAACATTAGGGCATTCTTAGAACTACACAAACCATTGAGCAATTTAGACAGATCCCTGCTCAGGCCAACCAACTTTCGCCCATCTTGCAATACTTTGGCACTCTTTTAGAAAAGGGTACCCTCAACAAGTTTGAATCGCTCGAGTTGGCTAAACCAATTCTTACCCAAAATCGCAAACCACTTCTCGAAAAATGGTTAAAGGAAGACAAGTTGCAGTGCAGTGAAGAGCTCGGTGACTTTGTCAAGCAATACGATACCCTCTTGGCTCTCTCCGTCTATTTGCGTGCTGAGGTGCCTAATAAGGTTGTCTTGTGTATGGCTGAGAACCAGCAATACGACAAGATCTTGGCTTATTCAAAGACTGTGGGTTACCAACCTGACTATTCATCTTTGCTCTACAACATTGCCCGCACAAACCCAGATAAGGCGGTCGAGTTTGCAAACTCTTTGACAAATGATGAGAATGGGCCCCTTATTGAACCAGAGAAGGTTGTCGATGTGTTCCAGTCCCAAAACATGGTTCAGCAGGCTACCTCCTATTTGCTCGAGTATCTTAAGGGTGATCGCGAGACCGATGCCGCTCTCCAGACCCGTGTCCTTGAAATGAACTTGATCCATGCTCCTCAGGTCGCTGACGCCATCTTGGGCTCCAGTCTTATTTCTCACTATGACCGTGTGGTCATCGGTAACCTTTGCGAAAAGGCCGGTCTCTATCAGCGTGCCCTCGAGCATTACAGCGATATCCATGACATCAAGCGCATCATTCCTTATACTCACACCATGCAGGCCGAATGGCTCGTCAACTACTTTGGCAACCTCTCCGTTGACCAAACCTTGGATTGTATCAGGGAAATGCTCACCCAGAACTTGCGTCAGAATTTGCAGATTGTTGTCCAGATCGCCATTAAATACTCTGAACAGCTCCAGCCCCACAACTTGATTGATTTGTTTGAAAGCTTCAAGAGCAACGAGGGTCTCTACTACTACTTGGGCTCCATTGTCAACGTCAGCCAGGACCCACTTGTCCACTTCAAGTATATCCAGGCGGCCTGTCGCACCGGTAACGTTCGTGAGGCCGAACGTATCTGTCGTGAGAGCTCCTATTACGACCCTGAAAAGGTCAAAAACTTCCTCAAGGAAGCCAAGTTGAGCGACCAATTACCCTTGATTATCGTCTGTGATCGTTTCAATTTCGTCCATGACCTCGTGCTCTACCTTTATCATAGCAACCTTCAAAAGTACATTGAGGTCTACGTCCAAAAGGTCAACCCTGCTCGCACACCTGAGGTCATTGGTGGTTTGTTGGATGTAGGCTGTGACGAGGATACCATCAAGAACTTGCTTCTCTCTGTCAAGGGCGACACTTTGGCTGTAGACAAACTCTGTGAACAGGTCGAAGAACGCAACCGTCTCAAGTTGCTCTTGCCCTGGCTCAACATGCGCGTCTCTGAGGGCAGTCAAGACCCCGAAGTCTACAATGCATTGGCCAAGATTTACATTGATACTAATAACAACCCCGAGCCTTTCCTCAAGGAAAACGAATACTACAACCCTCGTATCATTGGTAAGTACTGTGAAAAGAGAGATCCCTATCTTGCCTTTATCTGTTACCAGAAGGGTCAGTGTGATTATGAACTTGTTCACATCACCAATGAAAATGCCATGTTCAAGCATCAGGCTCGCTACTTGGTCAAACGCCGTGATCAGGCTCTCTGGGGCACTGTCCTTGTCGAGTCCAATGAAAACCGCCGTGAATTGATTGATCAGATTGTTGCCACCGCCCTCCCTGAGTGCTCGGATCCTGATGATGTTTCTGCCACCGTCAAAGCCTTCATGACCGCCAATTTGCCCAACGAATTGATTGAGCTTTTAGAGAAGATTGTACTTGAAAACAGCGCCTTTAGTGATAACAAGACCTTGCAAAACTTGTTGATTTTCACTGCTGTCAAGGCTGATCCCACACGTGTGATGGATTATATTAACCGCCTTGAGAACTTTGATGCATCTGACGTTGCCGAGGTCTGTATTGGTGAGAACCTCTTTGAGGAAGCATTCACCATTTACAAGAAGCACAATGTCGATGGTAACGCTGTTGACGTCTTGATTGAGAAGATGGGTGATCTTGATCGTGCCTATGAATTTGCCGAGCGTTCTGATCGCCCCGAGGTATGGAGCAAGTTGGCCAAGGCCCAATTGGACCAGATGCAGGCCAAGGAAGCCATTGATTCCTACATCAAGGCCAATGATATGTCCAACTATATGGAGGTCACTCGCTCTGCTGCTATGGATAACAAGTATGACGACCTTGTTCGTTTCCTCCAGATGGCTCGCAAGCAGTCCCGTGAACCCTATATCGAAACTGAGCTCCTCTATGCCTTTGCCAAGACTGACCGTCTTGCCGATCTTGAGGACTTTTTGGCATCCCCCAACATTGCACAAATCCAGGAGGTAGGCGATCGCTGTTTCAGAGGAGCCATGTTTGAGGCTGCCAAGATCCTCTACTCTAGCATCTCCAACTATGCCAGCTTGGCCCAAACCTTGGTGCATCTCAAGGATTACCAGGGTGCTGTTGACTGTGCCCGCAAGGCCAATTCCACCAAGGTATGGAAGGATGTCAATGCCGAATGTATCCAGCAATGTGAGTTCCGTCTTGCCCAGATCTGTGGTCTCCATATCGTCGTCCATGCTGAAGAATTAGACGAGCTTGTCAAGACATACGAAAAGAATGGCTACTTTGAAGAGATTATTAAATTGCTCGAAGCTGGTTTAGGTCTTGAGCGTGCCCACATGGGTATGTTTACTGAATTGGCCATCCTTTACTCCAAGTATGCCCCCGACCAAATGATGGAGCATCTCAAACTCTATGTCTCCCGTATCAACATGCCCAAGGTGATCCGCGCCTGTTCCGAAGTCCACCTCTGGCGTGAGCTCGTCTTCCTCTATGTCAATTATGACGAGTTTGATAACGCCGTCACTGCCATGATGGACCACTCTGTGGATTCCTGGGAACACAGCGCTTTCAAGGAGATCATTGTCAAGGTCTCCAACCTCGAGCTCTACTACAAGGCACTCAAGTTTTATCTTGCCGAAAACCCCTTGCTTCTCAATGACCTATTATCTGTGCTTGTCCCACGCATCAAACATACCCGTGTTGTCCAGTTGTTTGAAAAGAGTGACAACATTCCCTTGATCAAGCAGTACTTGATCTCTGTCCAAGATACCAATAACAAGCAAGTCAACACTTCATTGAACGAGCTTTATATTGAAGAAGAGGACTTTGAGGCCTTGCGTGACTCAATTGATCGCCACGATAACATTGACCCTGTTGACCTAGCGAAGCGTCTTGAGAAGCACGAATTGCTCGAGTTCCGTCGTATCGCTGCTCACCTTTACAAAAAGAACCGTAGATGGAGACAGTCCCTCTCCCTCTCCAAGGAAGACCGTTTGTTTAGAGATGCCATGGAGACCGCTGCAGAGTCCAAGGACCGTGAGGTCGCCGAGGAATTACTCCAGTACTTTATTGAGGTCGGTAAGCGTGAGTGCTTCTCGGCTATGCTTTATACTTGCTATGACTTGATGCGACCTGATGTCGTGATGGAGCTGGCCTGGAGAAACGGCTTGAATGACTTTGCTATGCCCTATATGATTAATACAATGAAAGAACAGTTCTCAAAGGTAAATTGAATGGATTTGAGAGACAAATGGTAGTATATGTTTACTTATACCAGTATTATAGATTGCTGTATTGGATAAGGAAATGAATGAGCTTAAAGAAAAGGTTGCAAAGCAAGAATCTTCCAATGAAAATGGTAAGTGATTGTATTGATAGAAAAGGAAACAGGAATCGCTCGTTTACAAAGTCATTCCACTTTAGCATCAGCCAATGCTCCTATGGGTGGTATGGGAAATCCTCTTATGTTAACAGCAGGTTCTATGATGCCACCACAACAATCTCCCATGATGACTGGCGCATCCTTCTCACCTAATCCTTCCATGGGTGGTTTTTAAAGCCCCACTCACTCTAATTTTTTTTTAGTGTAAAAAAAAAAATCCTTGTTATAAAAAAAATAAAATTATTATTATTATTGTTTGACATTCGCTTTTTTTTTTTTTTCTTTATTTAATTTCGTGAGTATGCTTCGCTGTTTATATCAACAACAAAAAAGACTTATTTCAACTGTCCATCTTCGACCTAAACATATTGAAAATGTTCGCTTAAAAGAAGTTGCCAATCAAGCCTTTTATTCCCTTCATCGTCCACTCTTAGGTTTCTCCCAAGTTGTTTATAATGAAGAATCAGGTTGGTTCATTTCGGTTGCTTGTCTTTTTGTCAAAGCCAATAATAACACCTATTTTAATAGTTGAGGAATCAGTGAATCAGTACATGTCTACATTAAGACCGTTCCAAGCACCACCAGTGCAAATCAACACAACAACACTCACAATAGAAGTAGACCCTGCGTACTTTAATAAAGTCGATGATATTGCAGACTATCTAACCGCAATGCAAGAGAAATTGGATTATATGCATAGAAAAAAGAAACTTTTGAAGAAACGTAAAGGCTTTTTTGAGAAAAACTAACTTTTGTTGAAAACTTGATACAAAACAGTTAGAATGTCAACAGCAAACAACAAACAACATTATTATTAATAACAACAATTCATAACTACAATATACCTCCTCTCTCTCTCTCTCTGTCTCTCTCTTTGCTTTGTTTTGTTTTTTTCTTGTACTTGACCAAGTTTTCTTATATTATAATATTAATAAAAAAAAATGGCATGGTTTATTGAACAACTTCTGGGCTTGAATTCACTCATCACACAAAAACAAAAGAATAAAATACAAAAACTTTAGCAAAACTTTATCCATTTGCATGTACCAAAATAGTTATTGGGGTATTAAAAACAATCAACAATTACTTAATCTGTAAATATTAGAATAGTGATTTAGAACAAGCTAAATTGCAGCAGATGCTGATGGGTGATGCATTTGCAGAAAACAGAAAGAAAAAACATTTGCCAAAAGAGTAACATTCGCATCATGACAATGTCAATGACTATAAAAAAATAAACAAATAAACGCAAGTCTCGTAGCTCAAAGTAAACAATTACCCAAAAGTTGAGCCAGCAGGGAACAATGCCCAATGGGCAAACTCGGATTTAACAAGTTTATTTTCAACGCAAGTGTATCTATATGGTCTACCCATGGATTTCCATAACTAAACTTTACCATTTGATTGTTCTTTTAAAAGGAGAGAATACAAATATAATGTTTATTGCTTTTTTGTTGTTTTTATGGTAGATTTACTTTGCTTTTTTTCTATATAATAAAATTATTCATCATCACTCTTTGAGAGTAAAGGTTTAACGGTAATGATACGTTCTTTAAATTCAACCTCTTTAAATTCATTCAAAATCTTTTGTTGATCTTCGACAGTGGCTGCTTCTACAAAACCATAACCCTTGGAGCGATATCCCCTAATAAATGAACAATAAATTAAACAGGCATTGACAATATTCAAGGCAACTTACCCTCGGGCAATTTTAGCAGTTTTGATGTTGAAATTCTTAAAGAGTTCCTGAAGATCAGCAGTCTTGGCAGAAAAGGGAAGATTAGCAACAAACACACCGGTCTCTGGGGAGATTCTATTGCTCTTGGATTCATCATCTTTTTCTTCAGGCTTAACAGCCTTTTCCTCGTATTTTTGTTTATTGACAGATTTGGCCTTATTGTCAACCCCCTTCTTCTTTTCTGCAGTGGTATCCTCCTTCTTTTCGTCCTTCTTTACTTCAGGCTTGGTAGACTTTTTCTCTTCCTTCTTTGTATCTTCCTCTTCATTATCACTACCCTCTTCCTTCTTTGCCTGTCTTTTTCTATTGCTCTTCTTCTTTGGCTTTGTTTCAGTCTTTGTTTCTTCGGTGGTTTGAGTCTCCTCTTTCTTTGTGTCGTCACCTTCCTTTTTGGCAGTGACTTCTGTCTCCTTCTTGGCCTGCTGCTGCGCCTTTATTTTATTTTTATTTTTTTAAAATAAAATAAAAAAAGAATAATGAAAATGAGTTTGATATTTCGAAAATAAGTATGCATTTCTTCTTTACCTGTCTCTTCAACTTTCTGTTATTCTTCTTGCTTTCTTTTCTTTGGGCTAATACCTCGTCGTCAATGGGTCTGGCTTCTTGGACAAGAATCTTATTTCCGTCAAGCTCCGTCTCGTTTAAATCTCCGATGGCCTTCTTTGCGTCGGCTGCTGCTTCAAAAGTGATAAAAGCATAGACAATGGTCTTTCTACGGCGCTGAAGCACTCTTAGCTTTGATCTATTTGCTATTTATTAGTAACTGAAGTTTACATTATATTTGAACACAAATAGACATTGTTTTTAATAGAATATATACACATTCGTTGTATATATTCTCTTTGATGTCTTTCACTTTTCCCTCACCCTGCATTCTCTCTCTCTCTTTCTCTCTTGTTTCTATCTTCATTTCCATACCAACCATAATGAAATATACTTACACGGCGCCAACTTTTTCAAAAGCTTCTTTTAAAGCAACCTTTGTCGTGTCAGGGCTGATATTGCCAACGTAAATCTAAGTGACAAATATTGAATACCACCTTTCTCTTATTATAGCCTTGTAAACAACTTACTCGAGTTTCTTGTACTGCAGACATATTTATTTTTCTCTTCTGATGATGATGATGATGATGATGAAAACAAAAAGAAGAAAAGGAAAAAAATGGCAATTTTTTAATTATTTTTATTTTCGCGCTTTTTCTAAAAAAAAATGTGTGTGCAAATGTGTGGGCCAATGTGTGTGGATAAAAAAAAGTTTGCTGAGACTTAAATCACTTTATGGGTGAGAAAATGTATCTGCTGTCTTATATGAATCAGCGCCCACTCTATCCATTTGGTAGTTACTATTTTGAAAATATCAAGTCCCTCCACTCTAATATATTCGTTTTTTCTAGTATTAACACCATTACTCTCATCTTATTATAATTAAATGAAGTGCATTTTAAGAAAATGCATTGAGCTTGGATCTCCGCCCATCGCCGCAAAGATGTAGAAATGCAGCAATCGCTCACACGCTTACGTCTTATCATAAACATCTTTACCTTTTTTTTTATCCCAATTTTTTTACTATTTCCTATCCTATTTTCATTATCGCTGAATAGCATTAGTTTAATATTATAATAGTAAAAATAATCCCATGATAGGCTATGGCTCCAAAAAAATACCATGAAATAGGAATCCAGCCCGACTCCCGCCCCTGATACACAAAAGGAGTGGTACAAAAGACCGTTTGTACTGCTTTATCTCTGGCACAAAGCTTTATAAAATGATATTGTTTTTCAAGAGAAAAAAATTCACATATGCTGAATAATGCTGAGCAATTGAGATTTGACTGCGTACGTGAACAACTATTCAAGACAATGTGATTTATTTTTGTGTGCATGCCGCAGTTATAAAAATCAGAATAGCTAAATATTGAAGATACCCAAGATCATTTAATTCATGGTGAAATCGACTTTATATTCAGATATCCAGAATGCTCTAAAATGCCACAACGAATACCCCCTTAAAAAAAATCAAATTCAAGGATTTCTTGTGAGAGCAAGGAAATAGTATTTTTTTTAAAATTCTTTTAAAAACATGAATTCCAAAGGCTTCTTCAACTGTGATCATAGAATTCAAATACAAGTGAGGACAAAACCTAGTTTACAATGCTGTGTGTTCTCATCCCCAAGATAAAATGTAAAGACAGTAAAATACTGTTTTCCTTGTTAATTGCCAAAGTAGTACAGGAGCAGATACTGGCTTCTCGTCAATTTCAAATGCAAGGTAATAGGGTGTCATAAAAGCATTAACATTTAACAAAGGTTCCCATTTGAGAAGACACGGCGTATAAAAAAAGCTGTGAAATCAGTAATAAATCGCTGCTAGCATAAATCCTCTACTTTTATTATATTTTAAGTTTAATAAAACATCTGGCATTATCATTGAACCTTTTGACTCACTTGTTTTATTTGAATCATTGTGTCTTTTCTCGAAATACTACAATCATAATCTGAATACCATTTTCGACAACAAGTAATAGCCCACCTGTTTTAGCATATGCTGTACTGAAAGAAGTAATATTCTGCTTCTATTTCATTCATTCATTAATTTAGTGAGAAAAAAAATGTCCTTATTTCATCATAATTTGATAGGCGTATGACTTTATGTATTTACTTATATAACATACAATTGAGTGGTTTTTCAAGAAAGTCTTTTAGTCACGAGCCATTAAATATCTCACGAATTGAAACTTTAGAAGAGGCTTTGGGATGTACCAAATGATTTTACGGCAAGTATAATAAATCTGAAATATATTTTTAGTAAAGTACTCGCCCAAACCATTGTAGACTATTTTACTTAGGATAGACTGAGTAGCTTTCTCACAGATTTGACATTTCTGTAAACAAGCCTTCAAAGCTGCATGAATTAAGATTAGGGAGGCTTAGCACTAAGAACTTAGCGAATTTAACTTTATTTTTTCCAGAAAAGTGTTTGCTCTCTATCCCCTTTGACATTTTGTCTTATTTTCGGTGCTGTCTTTTTTTTGTATAAAGAAAGATAAAAGAAATGAGTTTAATGTTTGAAAATATGATTTTTCTTTGGTTATAAAACCTTTACAACTTGGTTTCAAACCCTCATTCCTTTACCTCTGTTTATTTATTTTTTAATTTTAAATAAATATAATTTAGTCTAGTGCGTCGTGATTAATCTGAAATGCGGTGATTTGATATGTTAAAACACGAAAAGATTATAAAAAGACTAGTAGTAAATACTGTGAGACT
>VCJJ01001988.1:26056-44253 GCA_024139415.1 Backusella tarrabulga
ATATTTTTGTTCTTTATTTCTTTTATTTGAAACAGAACAATGAATAATAGCAATATTATTCCTGACAAGACGATAGCAAGTCTTGTACAACAACACCTTGTTCAGGAAGATCAAGAATCTAACCATTCAGTTCATTCAGATCCTATTGATCCCGCTAATTTGGACGAAATCCCTGTTCCTTACCACTTGCCTGGAACCGCAGTTACTCACGATATATACACACACGCAAACAGTTTGGTCAACTCAAATACACTCCAAAGATCAAAGTCATATAATGACTTGAAGCAACGAGGAGGCAAATTGATACATGACAGCCAAGACGAGAGCGAATATGAAAATTTGGATAAGCCTGGTGGTTTCAGACGATTCCATATACAGCAACAGCACCTATTAGCAAACGAAACATCCAGTAACCATACAAGTCAAGACAACGACGATAACAACAATAATGAGACGTCAGCGTTCCATGAACTATTTCGACCTGACTCTATATGCTCATCAGAGAGTCATACATACACTGATTACACCGGGATACTTAGAATTGATTCAGTATCACCAAGTGTTACTGAATCATTTAGGACTTATAACCCCTCATCTGTTGGTCACACTCGTCACTTTTTGGAATATTTGGCAATTACGTCTGTCATGGATAAATTTGCAGGTGAAAATTTGTCTGATTCGGAAGATGAGGATACACCTGACGAGGAGACAGGTCTGTCAGAGTCGACATCTCTACTACCCCCTAATTATGTTGGCCACAAGAAGAAAAGGAAGCCCCGTGCTAAAAAGCCTAGCCAGGAACACAAAGCAGATATCCAAAAGACATTATTCTTATTGTTCAAAGCCTTTATTGGTAGTGGTATTCTCTTCTTACCAAAGGCCTTCTCAAATGGTGGTTTGGTCTTTTCGGTATTTATTATGTGGTTGATGGGTAGTCTCTCTCTTTACAACTTTTTGTTGCTAAATGATTGTAAGAGATTTTTGAGTGGTAGTTATGGTGATATGGGTGGCTCTCTTTATGGGCCCTGGATGAGACAAACTGTTTTATTCTCTATTGCGATCTCACAGGTATGTTATATTAGATGATTTTTTTTTACGATACAAAGCTAATATATTTATATATACAACACTATAGCTGGGCTTCATGTGTGGTGGCACTATCTTTATTGTACAAAACATTGTTGAAGCAGTACGAGCATTAAGCAACAATGCGATCCATTTGAATAGCACTGCTTTATACATTGTGTTGGCTTTGTTATTGATGCCTTTAGTCTTGATCCGTAATATTGCAAAACTGTCACCTACCGCCCTTTTATCCGATGCATTGATCATCGCTGGTTTAGTTGTCCTTTTGGTGTATGATGGTGTTCAAATATTCGAGACCTCACCTCCTACTTCTGGCCCTAATATTCACTGGTGGTTTAACCCAGTCGACTTCCCCGTATTTATTGGAACTGCAGTTTATTCATTTGAAGGCATAGGTAAATCAAAGCCCCCCTTTCTCCTTGCCCCTCCCCTTAATTTAGGAATACTAACTTCTTGTTTTGTTCACAGGCCTTCTTATACCCATCCGTGATTCTATGGAAAAACCAGAAAAGTTCCCTGTCGTACTTGGTTTTGTTATGGTATTTGTTGCAACTATTTTATGTTGTGTTGGTATACTTGGTTATGTTGCATTTGGTGATAAAGTAGAGACTGTCGCCTTACTTAATTTACCACCTGGAATCTTACCTAACTCTGTGCAACTGGGTTATGGTATTGCTGTTTTGCTTTCAAACGCATTGGCTTTATTCCCTACAGTCCGTATTATTGAACAAGGATTGTTTGGAGATAGATCTGGAAAGCGTAGTTTATTTGTTAAGTGGCAAAAAAATACAGTTCGTGCCTCAGTTGTTGTATTAGGCTCGCTTATTGCCTGGGCGGGAGCAAATGATTTGGATAAATTTATTAGTTTGATTGGCTCTGTTTGTTGCTGTAAGTAATATATTTTTAAGAATATAGTATTTACCACTAAATGTGTTTTATAGGTCCTTTGAGTTTAATCTTCCCCCCGCTATTCCACTTAGCCTTGCCAGATACAAAGGGCTCAAAGCGTATCATAGACATTGCACTAATTACTTTTGGTATTGGTGTGATGTTATTTACTTTCTACTGCACTTCTATGCAATGGGCAAGCTCTGGCTAAGTTATATATATATCCAATTATTTAAAAAAGTTAATATATGTCATAGATAATAATAATAACTACCTGTAAATGAAAACATACTTTTTTTTTTGTAAGTTTTCTTTATTTTACCAAATAAATATAATAAAATGAGATCATGTTCCTGGAATTTCCTCTTAGCGAATTAAATGGCTGGACATTTGTAATCCAGAACGGATTTTATATATTCTGCATCATGGAACTTTTCTAGATTATTATGGCGTCATTGCAAAAGATCTTTATTCCAATAATCTGGGGAGAAAGTAAAAATTGTGCTACAAAATCTGTAGTTTGAGTTGTTGAAACGATAGTTATTCCATTTTACTTACATTTAATGTTAAATCCACGTATAAAAATAAGAAAGCTATAAAATGATGTAACTTGTTCTGCATACTATTAATATTTTAACCAATTATTGTTTCTTGATGTACTTTGTGGCATTTTATAAAGTTGATAGATATAAATTACAGTAGAGAAATGTCCAAATAGAGATGTAACACAATAATTGGTAATGGAAAGAGGCACTAGAATCATTTTGTAAATCACTTTATTCAATCAATATATCATATTTATTACAATAAACTTCAATATTTGTTGTATTGTTTATTTTGGAGCATTATTAAATAAGAGGTATATGTAATAGAAGTAGTTATATTATATTAGGCGAAGAATAGAGTAACAGCTACAATAGCAATAGAGAAAAGCGCTAATTGAGTATTGGAGAATCCAGATTTTAGCGACATAGCACTTGATGGTTTGGATGCTTCAGTGTTCGTAGCAGCCGCAGCGATAGATGAAGCCTTTGTTTGGAGGGAGGCAACAATCGAATTGGCTAATAAATGAAAAATAAATAATTATAATTTTCCAGTCTACACTTCCCATAGTTAACTTACTTGAAGATTGAGCATTGACAGCAGCAATAAGACAAAGTAAGGCAGCTACAGCGATGAAAATCTTTGCGTTCATGTTGTTTTTTCTCTGTTATTTAATTATGTCGATAACGGTACCTTTTCCTCTCTCTTTTATATTTAAATCAGAGTTATACACAAAAAAGTAATGATATCATTGCAATTACGTATGTTTAAAAAAGAACCTTTTTATTCATTACGTTTATCCATTGAAAAGCAATGATCGAAGTAATTTCAGGCTAACTTTTTGTTTATGTTTTGTGCGATGGTTTCACAACATATGACCCCATGAAACTTTCACAGCGAAGTGAAATCAAAATATTACAACATCAATGCTATTATCCATTTTCTGGATTGCTATAAGGAATAAATCACATAAAAATGTTATTCAAACCCCTTTTCAACATTAATATCTTACTGGACAACCAGAAAAAAAAAAAGAGAGAGAGGAATAGACAGATCGCCATTTATCAAATCAAGTGACTGAAATCTAAAATATCATAACAAAACAAGAGAGGGTTTTTTTAATCGATTTTCAATTTTAAATTTAAGTCTTCTTTCTAAATAGTATGAAAATATACTATAGCATTTCAAAACATGTTGTTACAGTATCATCTCATGATCTACGTAGAGTGGTTGATTCATATTCTAGTAAGTAAATACCGCAAGCAACATTGATTCAGGCACCTTTACTATGACTGTAACACATAGTTCTACATGGAATTAACATCACAAATGGGCGTTTTTACAGTGCTTCAAATTATTATCAAAGGAGTTTTCTATTTGGAAACAATGTGTAACAGCAGCGCGAGTATAATAAAACTGTTTATTAAATGGAATCAAATGAATAGGAGAGTTGATGCTCCTCAATTTGTATAAAACCACCATGTATAAAAAAAAGCTCCATCATTTGTATCCATAATTACCATCTAATTATCGTTTTAGTTATATAAGGTGATAATTATTTTGTCGAAAAAGAAATGATTCTCATTATTATGCATCGTGAAGAAGGGGATTCCATGGATCTTTTTCAATAATTAAATCAGACTACTCGTTTCTATAGATTCAACATCTATTCCACATACCATTAATAAACCCATTGTATACACTTCTGAAATAAAACTTTAATCCACCTCCTTCATGTATTCTATTCTTCTATGAGTTTATTTCTTTGGGTAAACGATTTTGGAAAATGCGAGGTAGCACTTTCCATCCTTAGAATATCTGTATAACTTTGATGGTTTTATTTTAAGATGCCGTAACGCTGCTCTTTTTATATAAGGTGATTATTAAAAACAATCGCATCATACATCCATTCTTTTGAATTCAAATTATACTGTTGGCGCCATAATAATATTTGATTGTTGTTCGTATCGTTGCTCTTTTATTGCTATTATGTCACTTTGTACAACCTCTCGATAATTTACAAAAAAGGAAGAGTCATATCGTCAGAAAAAAAAATGTCGTCATTGAACTGCAATCTGTACCTTGTTTGACAAAAATCATCAGTTTATTTTCTTTGCCATTGTACTTAAGGATTACAAACATATTATATCATTTTTTTATTGTAACTGGGGGTTTTTTTTTGTTCTGATATTATTGAAAAAGAAAACATTAAACAATCTAAGAATGTATTTATATTGAATTGTAATGCTCAAATAAAGTAGCCTCGAAGAGAATATGTAATCTATATTAAATATAGTAATGATAATGCATAATCTAATTTGGATGCTCCTGTAAAAATAAGATTTAAAAAAATAAGCGATATCCGATTTTTGTTAAACAATAAAGAAATCCAATTTCCAAATACTTCCAACAATGGACGAAGTACCAAATAACGTATTTAGGCTCGACAGACATGTTTGTGGGGCCAGAAAGTATCTGTTCCAAACGTAGTAATTTTGAAAGAAAATCAGCGAAGCCAATTTTTATTTTCTTTCATAATATATTTATAAAAACATTGTAAAACTGCATGCCGTATATCTTTAGGAAGAGTTACATACGCTTTTTTGCTCCATAATCCTGTAAAGTCTTTTCTATCGTACTTAAGACATTTGAGTGTTTACATAATGATCTGTCTTGAGAGCCAAGATAAATTTTTCTATATCCTTTGTATTTTCTATTTCACTTTTGGTGCTCCAAGTGATGGTGATGGTGATGCTAATGGTGTACCTAGCTGGATCTTGTTGTACTTTAGGAGCAATATTTTGTTAAGCATCTCTTGATTAATTTGGCTACTGATATTGGGCGTGTTGCAAAGGAGTGGTGTGAAAGAAAACTGTGTTTGCTGGATAGCAGACGTTTGTTTATAATTACTTACAGCACATGCATTTGCTAAAAGAAAAAAGAATATGAAACAGCCAAAATAATTTTGGTTTTATTTTATTATTAAAAAAAATATTAAATGGTCGTGAAGACCAGAATACTACGTAAAGAATACTGAATGTAGTCTCTGAGTAGTATTAGAGGGATAGGAGGTTGGAGGCGAGGGTAGATACAAACCTTGACGCATAAAAGCGGGAGACACACTGAAGATATGGAAACAAAAGATATGATACTACATAAAGAAACAACAGTCGAAAGCAGAAGAAGTGCTCTATAAGTGAGTTATGTTTAGTAAAATATACTTTTGTAGAAGGATGATACTTACTAAGTACGGTTTGAAGACGTTGGAATCATGAAAGCCTTTGCAAAATATGAAAACTATAAGTACTATTTCGTTAGTACAAGATTGCTACTATCATATAATAAAGGCATACCTTAACAAAGATCTGAGTACACGACATGATGATGGTTGTCTAAGAAATTTACTGGGGTAAAATTTGACAAAGCGAGGAAAGAATAAAAAAACAATCACTTTCCAATAAATTTTACAGTATGCATCAAGCATATTTGAACGATCGAAGTTTTTGTGTATTACTAAAATTGATCCGTCACATGAAATGCTACCTGTCAAAATCTGAATCAAAATAAATTAAATAAATGAATAAATGTTAGGCATTTGATGATTTTGCTTTCATGTTATTCTATGAAAAGTCATAACGTCTCTCTTTCAATTATGTAGGATGAGCGATGTTTTTCTTCTTTGTATCATAAAGATGCTGAGTGTAGCATAAACATTAAGGACCAATGTTTTTCTCTGTTCCTTTTGAGAGTGTTATCAATGCATCCATACATACTTTACCTGACAACTTCTTTTCCTTCCTTTTTTTTATTTAAAAAAAAATGATATAATGGTACGTGTCAAGTACACGTAAATTGTTGTTACGGTTAGACGCGCTTTGGTCATTTATCAGAGACTTGTTTTTTATTTGAAGAAACAAAAAAAAGACCTTTTTTCTCACTTTCTTTCTTCTCCTTTCTGACAACTTTTTTTTTCTCATATTTTAATAATGACAGGAAGAAGGCAAGGACAAAGACAAAGGCGTGGGCGTGGGCGTGGACAAGAAATTCCTGCAGACCAGCAAAGAATCACCAGATTCTTCCAACCGGGTCCACGGCCTATTATACCACCTCTTCTTCCTCCTATTGCACCTCGACGCTCTCAACAAAGCATACATCAATACTGCAATACTCAAATTCGCCTTACCTTTGAGGAACCGTCTAAAACTTCATCTGAGGCTCCACCTTTTGCCCCATCTAAAGCTCCATCAGATGTTATATCTGATGCTATGTCTGAAACGTTGTCGTAAGCCCCGTCTCCAGCTCCATCTGAGACTCCATCTGAGGCTCTATCCGAAATGGCTATAACAGGTATATTTTTATAAATTGGTTATTCTAATAATAAAAGGCGCTAATATATAAATCTATTAGACAGTTTACTATTTGACATAACTGATAATCTGGATGTTATTCGTATATAAACTTTATCTATATTCACATAATATATATTTATGTAAATAAAGAAAACCAAGTATGCGAAGATTGTGGCCAACGAGGGCACAGGAACAAAAACTAGAGCACCTGTCCTAAATATCAAAAAGGTATATTTCTTTAAAAACCAAAAAAAAAATTGCGATAATTCTAATGAAATATTTTATCAGTTGGCATAAAGCGAAAGCGATCAGAGAAAGACAGTTATGATGTAAAGGCTGCCAAATACGAAGGGAAAAAGAGAAAGAACACGGATAAAAAATCGGACGAAGACATTTGTTCAAGCTGTGGCCAGTCTGGACACAAGGCAAAAAGATCAATGTCATGTCCAAACAACCATTCCAAGCAAAAGAAACTACTAGACAAATTGGGCAAAAACATGGAGTACTTTATCAGGAAGGTTTACTTGTCATCTGTTATCAGGGATAAATACAAAACTTCGTTCACCAATGCTGTCATCAAGCTTTCGAGTTTCGTTAGAAATGTCATTTTCCGCGCGTAACTTTTGGTTAATAGCTACATCATTGAACACAAGGAAGAATACACTCATTCGTATCTCTTTGGCCAAAATCTTTGGTACACTGTTTGTCAAAAGGTCATGTGTATAAAAGTGACGAATAAATCAACTCTATCGGATGATATGGTTTCCTTTTTTAATACTTTTAAAATGCGTCACCCGAACATCGTCTTCCCATTGGAATCAGAAAATATAACAGGGTACAGTGATTCGTTGACCGCCTCGTGTGTCATGTTGAAAACTTGTTACTTGAATCATGTTATTGAAAATATCCACAGTAGAATTCAATACTATCTTTTCCTAAGATTCAAGAAAGTATTTGAGATAGTGTCACATTAGTGTAACTGCTTGTAATAATAATACTAACTATGGTTGAAATAGGATAAATATGGAAACAAAGAAATCACAGACCTTGTAAAAGACTATTTTATAAACATCCTCATCAATGAGAAGGCAAAATGGCCAAAGGAAATAAATTTGGTAGAGGCGAACCCTTTAACAGAGATAAATTGTATATTTGACGAGCTGAAGAGTAAAATGGATGTTCCCATCAATGGTGAATCTGAAAATTGGGTACCAACTACTGGAAACTTGGAGGAGGCGCCGTGTAATTTCATCCCAACTCTGGCTTTTATTATAAGCCGAATAGAAGAATTATGTACAGAGTGCGAGGAGAGTGAGAAGATGCCAAGAAGATTCACACTTGTCCCATTTCCTAGTTTAAGATGGAAATACGTGCCAATCAACGACAAAGCAATTTCATCAAACACAGACCTAGACTATGGATCAGCATACCGAGAAAAAGTCATGCCTTTCTACAAATTGTTTGATTTTAGCAAGTTTGGATTTGGAAGGTAATGAGTGAAAATATACCTTTGTAGAATTGCTCTTATTAATTGTACATTTATTTTAGTCTTGACAATCTTGTTAAAGGAAGAGATGATATGATGTTCGACTGTCTTATCCATACGGATGGATTTGGAGCATGCTTTGTTTTTGCCAGAAAAAAAAGAGATTCATCGGTCAAAGGTCCAATTTTCCAACTGAAAGATTTCACTACCGGAGAAGTGATGGATTATTTTTTGCCTGTAACTATCGACCCCGGAAGAAAAAGCGTCTTCGCGTCCACAATAGGTCATGATTGTGCCGAACATCAAGTACAGCAATGCAGCGGTAAAGAGATATCTTGTTACACAGGTAGCCACAGGCGAGCGAAATATGCTGATAATCTAAAGGTGAAGGAAGGAATCAAGGACATTGAAACCAATATTCCATCGCCGAAGACGGTTGATCATGACAAGTTTACCCGCTATATCAAATACATTTTGTTAAATCTTGATCGCCTATTTTCATTTTATGGAAGTAAATTAGCTCCATTTCGTTTTCACGATTATCAAGGTCGCCAAAGAGCAAACGCAGGGCTGGCAAACATTTTAATAGACGGGGGCAAAAAATATAACAAAGCACGGCGGAAAAAGACCAAGAAGAACAAGAAGAGGAATCTGAAAAGAGGAAAGAGGAAAGGTGAAGTAAGACGAGCACTTGTAAAACAAAGGAAGATTTTTAAAAAAGCCAAGGAAGAGCAGAAACGTTTACGAAAAGAAGATAAAAAGAAGAAGAATAAACCAAAGAAAAAAGAAAACAAAAAAGAGGAAGTTTGGTAAGTTTGGTTTACTTTATTCAAACTAAAGTTACTAAAACATCTTTATATAGTGAGAAGAAAGAAAAAAATAGGTGTGTTAAAAAGGGATTCTCTCCATCTACCGCCATTCCATTGATTATATTTGGGGATGGCATGAAGAACAAAGATACTATCAAGATCAAAGGCCTGGAATCAGGTGTGACCGGATTGCTGCGTAAAAAGATCATCGAGAGATCCAAACAATTTCACGTAGCAATTGTCGACATCAACGGATATCTCACATCCCAGGTATACATATGATATTATCAAAATACTTAACCATATGCTTAAGTTATGCTTTTATATTGATATGTAACTGTTGTATGATGAGAAATCTTTGCACCATCATTAAACTACCAAATGGCTATCCGAACCATACTGTCCTGGTTTGCAAACACTGTGGAACAATATGGAACAGAGACATCAACGCATCAAAGAATATGCTTGACATATCATCTGCTATATGGAAAATCCTCGGACGGCCATATCAATTTACAAAGAAATCACCTCAACAAACGGGGGTTTTGTCATCAGACGATTAAGATATTTACAGTACGTAAAAGTTACACTCATCTAATCTGACTTCAAATACTAATAATTTCCTTTTATAAACCAAAATTAAATAGTTGTGTAAAGCCATATATATTACATAGTGTGTTTGTTGATGCAGCTACCTTCTTCTTTCATATAATATACAAGGGTAAAGTATACTATTAATAAATGCGAATGCATTATAAATTGTCAAAGTTGCGATATAATATTTTATATATATATGTATATGAGAAATAATATAAAAGTATAAGTGGTATTGAAAAAAGATATAATAAATGGAGGTATAATATACAGAAGTGAATGGAAAATGGTCTATAAATAATTTCAAATCCACCATATAACGGATGAAATCACTGGTATTTTTTTTTATCGAGTACTCATTCGTCTTCCTCTAGCACGAAGTGAGTGGTCGAATATCGGGCGTTTACTTGAGACTTTTCTTACTCTAACAGCTCTCGTAGGAGTTACCAAGCTATTAGAGGATATAGTCTGGGACGAGTAACTTTTCTTTGGAATGGAAAGAGTGTTGGGGGTTTGGCGTGGATCATCAAGTCTTGAGGATACATTTAGAGAAGGCACGATGGTGCCAGGACTATCCATTGTTTCTTGTTCGAAAAACGGTCTAAATGTTGATCCCATTGTCACCGATGCACTTGCAGGTCGTCGAAGATCAGGCACACGCTGAGCTCCAAGATTATCATATCGAGAGGAACTCGTATCCACCAATAGACTGGAGCTATTATCGCCCTGTATCGAATGAAGTAGTCTCTTTGCCTGCATTGAAATTGCATCAGGGGTCTTTAGCGAATATGACTGGGAAGTATTTACACTAGTTGATCTCTGTCTTGATCTTTGTCTATCACTTCTACGTCGGACTTTCACATCCAGTGTGTCTTTCTTCAGCTTATCTAACAAGCTATGTAAAATGGCTGAATCTTCTTCACCTACTTTTTGTGTGATTATTATGATTTTTAATATATTTTGTTACATGAAACATATTGTAATATATATAAATAGACACTTACGTTCGTTCTTTGATTTGAGTGAGCCAGCGTTGCTATTAGCACGTTTCCTTCTCTCTTGCTCTCGTTTCTTTTGTTTGTCTAATCGTTCTTGTTTCAGTCTAGTTTCCTTTGAATCCTTCGAGCATTTCTTTTTAAATGATGATAAAGAATAAATTGAGTACTTGGATTATACACACTAAAAAAAAACTGTTCCACGGGTTTTTTTGTTTTCCTTTTTTCTTCTTCTTTCTTTTACCTCCCAACTAGCAGTGAATCTAGCAAATACTTCAAAAAACTCATCTGGTTGAATTTTTTTCGGATCTTCACCGTAAAACCGTACAGCATTATCATATGACTCATCCATTTTAGTGAACAGCATACATATACGCTTGAATTGGGCAGATGCATCGTTATAGAACCGATGCATAATAGGTATAAATTGATCAACATCAGTGTCACCGATGTTATCCAATGAATAGTGCTTTAGTTCTGTCTCGAGTTTTTTTAATTCGCTCTCAATGGCTTGATACTCCAGATTGATTTCAGTACGTGAAACTTGATTATAAATAAAAAGTTAGAATACATCTTCTCTTTCGATTTTTAAATAACTAACCTTTGGAAGCTAAACTAGATTCATCCAATTCTTCAGTAAACGTTAATAATGAGGGGAAATTCTTTTCAACAGCATCAACCAAAAAATGCATCAGCGTCGTTGATTTCGATGTTCCCTTGGTATCTATAAGCTAGTTAAAAAAAAATTAATGTGACCAATTTTGATATATATTTTACATCTTGTCCATCTTACCTTGTTGATACTGCCAATCTTAAATCCAAATGCTCCTCCACGATATGTATTTCCATTGAGAAAGTTTCCTAATAAAAGTACAAGCTATTTTTTGTATTTAAGTCATGCATGTTTTATACTTCAAAAAAAATATATCACTTTACATGAAGAATTTCTTTGAAATTCTTTGCATCTTTTAGAGCTAGTGATGCGTTATAAACAGAGGTCATTTGCTATATGACATAATAGTTGAGATTAACTTTTTTTTTTTTTATAAAATATTTCATTATTTTGGATGCATATAACTACCTTGTGCAATAGATTATATCTATCCCAGAATGTTGATTTAAATAGCATAGACTCTAGTCTTTCTTTCAACCGATCTATTTTTATCATCTATCATCATTTTTTTTTTAAAAAAGAGCGAGGTTAGGATATAGATGGACTTGTTTATGTTATCATATTACCTGTAAACATAACTTCTCCGGTTCTCCTAGCTTATCGGCATCTTCTAATGGTGCATCGTCGTATTTTCCAAGTTTTTCGACTTCATCTTTTGTTGGGAGGTACTTTAAAAAGTTCAAAATAATCTGCTCATCTTGAAAGAAAGGATCCATTTTCAAAAAGTAGTATTGTATTTTATCAAAAGATATTTTCTTTGAAATATTTTTAATAAAAATGTCTATAAATAAAAATAAAAAAAAAGGTATATAAATGATGAGTTCTATTTCTCTTTTGCATGTACTCACTAAGATTGTATGACTTTTTGGGATCAAGTATGTGAATTTCATCTTTTATTTTTTTGGTTTTAATTTCTACAGGAGGCCGCTGAGCGAATGTGAGTTCCACGTCGTCAAAGACTCCTGCTTTTGCTAGCTGATACTCCATGATTGAATCTGTAGAGTCGGTATTTTTTTGTAACGAATAAGCAATGTCTCTTT
Organism: Backusella tarrabulga; assembly: GCA_024139415.1. Classification (NCBI taxonomy): domain Eukaryota; kingdom Fungi; phylum Mucoromycota; class Mucoromycetes; order Mucorales; family Backusellaceae; genus Backusella; species Backusella tarrabulga. The sequence continues at coordinate 38,520 of VCJJ01001988.1, forward strand.
CGAAATCATCCCATATTGTCTCGTGAATGTTAGAGAAGTTCATCTTTTCCCACTCAACAAACTTTAACTTTTGCTTGGCTTGAAATGCACTCGGCTTTCTTCCTTTGTTTTTAACAGATGTTGCATTTGTTGTCACTTCTCCCGACGTTGGAGGAGGGGGTGGAGCAAATGGAGGTACATTTGGTGGTGCAAATGGATCATATTTATCACTGTTTGTAGGCGGGACGGGTGGAGGAGGAGGTGGAGGCGGCGGCGGTGGTGGTGGTCGTGGTGGCGGCGGGGCAATGTATTCAGGATTGACATTCCCATGCATGTCTCCACCTTTAACTGTAAGCATGTTGTTGTCTTGTTTTGTGGCTTCATCTTTTGTCATCAGGGCAGATTGAGTGTGGTTGTCCAAGTTTGGTTCAGTATATGAAGTTGTTACCGTAGAGTTGTCACTATTTTTTGAAACCGATAAACTAAGTGGTTCTTCAAAGAAACTATCAGTAGATTTTGTCATTTTTAAATCGCGATCGATTTCATCTGTGACCGATTTTCCTGAGCCTCCACTACCAGCAGTGCTTGAAGTGACTGAGCAAGTCAATTCTTTTTCCAATACATCTGCTCTTCTATTGCTGTCGTTGGATTGAGTACTGACACTTTCTGAATATGATCTGTTTGTTGCACTTGAATTTTTTCGGCTTATTGTAAGGATAGGCGATTTAACACTATTTTTTCGTGAAAGATTACCTCCACTATCAGTGGATCCGGATTTGGATTTCTTTGATACAGAATCATTACTGGTTCTCCTAACAAAGCTTCCTATTCTAGACCTTAAAGATTGTCTGACTGCCTCCGGAACTCCATTTTGCTGCTGTTGGTTTTGGTTTTGGCGTTGTACCTGCTGCTGTTGTGGTTGAGATTGTGGTGGGGGTGGAGCCGATATTTTTTGTACACCATCTGCTACATTTACTTTAGAAGTTGAAAAATTCTGTGGACTACTTGGTCGCCATGTTGTTCGAAGGCTGGTTTCTTTTTCTGTTTTATATTTTTGTTGCTTTTGCTGTTTTTGCTCCTGTTGGATATTACCAAACTGCATTTTCTGTTGCGGTTGTTGCGGTTGTTGCTGATCATGCTGCATCATTTGCATTTGTTGATTACGGAAACTTCTGCGTTTTGGTGATGGATTGCCGTACTCTGTAAGACTGCGAACAGAGTCACGCAATTTACGCATCTTTGCTTCAGTATCAAGCAACTCATTTCTATATCGCTCCTCGGTACTTTTGAAAAATATTTTCAACATGGCATTTGTTTGCTTTGCTAAACTAAGATCCTTCTCCAAGTACTCTATTTTTGCTTCTAATGAATTGACTTTATCGTCTGTAGAATCTGCAGTGAAAATGAATCGAGTTAGCTTTAAGTTTTATTTGTTTATTGAATGGATGACATCTGGATATTACCTAAATACATTTTCCTTCTAGAATCGACATCAACACTGTCTTGTCTTGAGAATTTGGGAATAAGACTCTGCACTGTATGTTCACATGCATTGGTAAGGTCCTCTGGATAGTTATTGTTATCCATTGCAATTTGCTGTACAAGATGCTCAATCAATTGAAATTGGTAATTTCTAAAGAAAAAAAAAAAAAGTCAGACACCACATACATTAATTGAAGTGATCAAATTTGAATACCTCTTTTCAGGATTTCCTTGAATTTTTAAAAGGTAGCAAAGAATATTATGCAAATTACTATCCATGGGAGTATCATGTGCTGAACCAAGCAAGACCTCTAGCACTGCGTTTGTGTCCATATGAAAGTACGAGTCCATATTTTCCTGCAATGTATCTGCCTCTATTTCTGCTCTGAATTTCTCAATGGCTAAATTTATGTGCTCATGATTTAACTTTTCCATTTTTTCAAAAACGACATCCAATTTAGCCTGCTGAAGTTCATTTCCAAGCATCACTCTTTCCTTTCGATCTTCAACAATATCGGGTCGAACAAGTGTGTTGATAAATAGTACACTGATGAACTAAATAAGGAATTTAAAAAAAAGGAGAAAATATAAGTTACATCGTATATATCTGGATATACAACTCAAGAAGAGCAGAAATTTACCATATACTGAGTAATCCGGGAATCACCAGCCCCTACCATGCCTGTACTTTTCAAATCACTGCTTGCTCCAACAGCAGAGCCCATTTTTCCTCTTCCATCCAATGTTCTCTCTAGTGCCCTTAGCCAAGCATCGAATCTACCGTAACCTTTCCCGAAACCCTTTAGCAAATCCATTCCCTTGAGCACCATTGCTCTTCCATTAGGTAAACAGCAAAATGCTGTCAACGATTCACAGGCCTGAGTTCTAGCTGGAATGTATGGTGATATGAGTGATAAACAAATATCGTCAATGATACGTGGGTATTTAAACGCTTCTTGAAGACCAGACTATATGATACCATTATTGTTGATGTAAAGAAAGTATTGTTGGGATTTTAGTATAGGTATATATATATATTTAGCTCCTCGCTTTATAACTTACCTTTTTGTTCATTAAAGTATGGAGACATCTTAATATTTCCAACTCTACCTTGTAGTCATTTGGAGTTCTGTGTGAAAGAGAGAGAGAGAAAGAGAGAAAGGAGGAAAACGTTAAATCAGTATGGGAGATAAATATTATATCATTCAGTCATAAACTTGAATTAGATTACCTGTTGGACTTTTTGTGAATCGCACCTAATTCTTTAGCAATGACCTGCATACCACCGTCTTCAATAAAACGTTCAAGCCAACTGGGGAAATATTGAAATAAAATAATAGTAAGAAACAAAATAAGAATAAAGAATAAAGGATATCCCCCTCTATTTACCTGTCTGATGTTCTTATATAATAAGATACTTCTAGAATCACTTCATATGTGATTCCCTTTTGTTTTTGTTTACATAAAATCTTGATGTAGTTTGGAGGGGCTGCTTTTTTATTGTTGTTATTGCTGTTATTGTTTGTGTTTGATGCTTTTGTTCTTGGTTTCGATTTGATGGTTGTGGATTTTTTTGAAACACGAGCAGGAGTAGTTGATTTTTGTTCCTTGGATAAAGACGCAAGTTCCTTTGCATTCAAATTCAATTGTTTCTATTGTCATGATTAGATTTATGAAGAGTGTAAGTTAGTTCTCAGGTTCACTATAATAACCAAACAAAAAAAAAAAAGAGTGACTCACTGCCACTTCAGTGAAAATATCCTCATCTCCCTCTTCTAAAGTATCATAATCTAATCCAGCAACGTCGGTATCGATCCATAATTTATCCTTCATGTCAGGTCGACTGGAGCCTGAACTGCCTGCTGAAGGAACTCCAATTATGCCATTATCGCCACTTTTGGTTTCTAAAAAGCATAAGTATGATGAGTGAGTGTGTAACAATTAAAACAGAACAATAAAAAAAACAAAAACAAAAAAAACAATCGTTTCATTGCCATACCATTTGCAAAGATCTCAGAGTTGGGGTTGAGGGAGAAACTGAATCCACTACTGTTGGTGGATCTAATGGAGCGATTGTCCAAATTCTTTTCCTTCTTTTGCTGTGCAGTTGACAGACTGTTTCCGGCACTATTTCCAGCAAGTCTATTAGAAGAAATAGACGTACGTCGAGTGTATGGTCTTCTACTATTGGTCTTTCGACTGTTACGCTTATTTCCAATATTAGATATGAAGTCCATATTCTAAAAGGGAAAAAAAAGCGAGAAAGAAAAGAGAAAAAGAAAAAACAAAAACTGCGTGCTCACACACAAATAATATGTGTGCGGCAAAGAGATGAAAGGAGAATGAATGAGTTTATCCTAACCCCCACGCGATCGCCCTATTGTCATCTGAAGCAAACTGGGAGGATGCAGCAGCTAGAGTACGGACTTTAAAATCAAAATGTTAACGCCCTTTTTCTGGAAAAGTTCAAGTGCTAAAGCCTGAAATATAATTGGCCAAACATTGGCCAAATGACAAAATGAAATATTTCAAAACAAAAAGATAAACCCTTTTGTAGTCTTGTATTTTTTTTTAAAATTAAAAAAAGTACATTCACACTATGTAGACGATAAACACATATCATTCATTCAGATATGAACAACTTGTGAATATATAAATATATAACATGCATGCACCTCGGCAAAACACAATCATATGTACCATTTCTCTCTCGTACTCCTTTCATTTCTCAATACTTATCCCACTTTTTCGCTCTTTGCTCCTATTTCATTTATATAAAACAGATACTCCTTCTTTTCATGATATATCTTCTCTACGATCTTTTAAAAAGTTTCCTTAAAAAGTTTTTGAAATGAAATGATAGAACAAGATAATACCAGATTCTACCCCCTTACTTTATTAAACTTTAATAAATGTATAATATTTGATCACAATGGATATGCTTTAGTCACTTCACATGATATATTTTGCGTTAATAAAATATTTATCAAAGCTCACAAAATAAATGAATATCAAGATTTTTTATATATATAAAACTAGTTTGTAACGGATCAATACCTAATTTATTTCAATTGAATGCTATTAAATTCAAAACGACATGACAAATAATATGTCCAAAAATAGAATCACCCAGCCAATAAAATGTAACTGATTTCTAAACATGGAAATTTCGATCCAAGCAGCTTTTTTTCTGGAATTATGTGTCGACAAAAAATTACTTTGTTACTAACTTTTAATCATCAAGAAAATACGTGTACAAGTCAACATCTTTTATCATAAAACTATATAGCGCTTAACTAGAGAAACTAAAGTAACTTAATTTGACAAGTAGCAGCATAAATATAGCATATGAGTTTCATATATCGATTGATCAGCATTTTCTGACAACTTTTGATCCCTTAATATTTGAAGATATATTGAAATCCTCCTTTTAGCCCCAATGAACTTGACAATATTCATGCATTTTGGGGCGGTGGGGTTTCCTAATTACTTGGCTGTACTATGTTTTGTCGGTCTTTTATATACAATTATGCTCTAAGCTTATCAATTCATAAGATATATATACCTCATTATTATAGCTGTTATACGACGGTTGTATGTTATCATGATAATGCTCATATTCGCTTACCATTACAATCCTATTCTATTTTAAAACTTCTAAAAAGAAAATAGAAATTGTATAATTAAAAGGTTCAATATCCCCACCGTTTGTTTATAGACATCTTTAAGTAATAGATCAAAATTTTACTTTTAGTAAAAAATAAGACAACAAATCGGGCTTAAAAAACAACAACATGTAGAACGTTAAAACAAGAAGGGAAAAAAGGAGAAAGTACACCATATCTAATGAAGATGATATATCCATGCTTAAAGCATAGCACCTATATCCTAGGATTAGAGTCAATAGGTGATCATTGGGTGCTGATATATGTTACAGACTAAAAGCTAACTTTAATGAATGCCTTGAAATATATAATTCGGACATTCAATGTCTATATCTTTGTATACTTTAAGTCTGCCATACCAGACACTGAGAATTTTTGTGTTTTTTTAATAGCTTCTTTTCTGCAACTTGTTATTAAATGAAATCCTCTAAATAGCTTTTTATAATGAATATATCCTTCCGATTTATTATTTTAAAATAGTAATAAATAATTTTTTTTTCTAATAAAATATACAAAAAAGGCCGAGGAGATCTTAAGAGTTTTTCTTTTTCTTCATTACCATTTACTACTTTTTTTTTTAAAAAAAAAAAAAAAAAAAAAAAAAAAAA
>VCJJ01000199.1:0-27697 GCA_024139415.1 Backusella tarrabulga
AAATATTATTACTATAGACGATTATTACTATATCCGGTATTACTATAGAGGGGTTCCACTGTAAAAGAAAAAAGCTTCTGTTGGTCGAGCTGTTAGAGCTCAAGTATTTTCCCCATCCAAGTCTTTGTCTTAAGGTAAAAAAAAACACAGCAGCTCTATTCGATGGTCTTCTTATTTTCACCATAAGTACTGCTCTATGAAATATATATATATATAACACCCAATAGACATCCGACATTAACAGATTCTGCCAAAGTGAAGCTGAACCTGGTGTTTGGAGATACGGAATCTGAAACTTGTCTCGATCGGAAACATCATTTTAGTGAAAAGTTGCACGTCTCATCAAATACATTGACTCTATTGGATCTAATGGAAATTTTGGCACTGCTTTGGAAATTGAAAGCACCCGTATTCGTGTCTCCAAATGCTAGGTTCAAATATTTGAAGGTCATTACAGACAATATTCCGGAATCAATCCCACTGAGAGTATACTGTGTCAGATTCTACGGTAATTATAATATTTTAGAAACCACTTATTTCCAATGCGCTATCAACACATGTTTGTTTTAGATTATCACATTTACGTGGAGCACCTTTTCAAGTACCAAAGCGAATATATCAGAAACAGGGATTCCTCTTTCAAATGCTCCACCACAATCCTATTGGTCAAGGATTACGTTCAAGAAATCCCCAAGATTTTCCAATGGAAAGAAGCCGTGCTCAATCGAACCCTCCAATACAATGAATACTCAAAGAAAAAATACGTTAGTACATAATCCCTTCCTCCTCATGATTATACTCGCATAAAAAAATCATGCAATTAAGCTCTTACAAAAAACCCCCCAGCCAAACTGTGATATTTAAATAAAGTCATTTATCGTTGCATTTTTTAACTAATAAAGAATATGTGACATTTTCAATATTGATAGTTTTACTTCAGTAATATAACCCGGCGTTATATAAACTAAATGGCGTTGCTAAAGGTGATAAATGAAAACATATTTAGAGCTAATGAATATGACTTTATAATGCTAGCATAATTGAATGTGATAAATGCAATGATCATCTACCTAAGACATTAAACTTCTAGAAACTTTAAAAAGTTATATATTGTAATCTACAGCGTCTAATATGACTGTGATGCGGTCAAAATATTAACGTTATCAAAAGCAGGCCAAGTTCCTAAATCAAACTAAATGAATGTTTGTTTTTAATGAGTAATATATTGGCTTACACCTTCCTTTTTATTTTTAGAATATTAACGTGAAGGACATACTATTTTCAGTAGATACTTTTGAATATTTTTATCTCTCCTTCTTCTAGGACATATTATATGCCAAATCATCTGATAATACCTCACATTTTCTATAACATCTTATAATCTTACTCTTATGGTAAGTGATACCGTCGTATTTAACTCATGAAGGTCTTATATGCTTGATCGTGAGATAATTTCAATAGTGCTAACGTTACGTGTAAAAAGATATATGATAAATCCAGAGTTATAACAATGATAAAATTATTTTCAACTTGAATTTGAATACGTTTGTTATATTTATGTCGACATCTTTAAATAAAATACGTATATGTTTATGTATGTTTGAGTCTGCGAGTAACTACAAAATTTTAGGGCGGATATTTTATAAGGCAAACTTTAATCCTTCAAAAAATAGCTGAATTTATACATTTATGAAACTTTGGAACTATTTTTATAAAAGTTTTATGTTTAAATTGAGAAAACCATGTAACAAGCAAAAGAGAAAAAAATTGACAAACGGTTTTCAATGTCATTTGGACACATGCCCAGTACCCTGATAGCTAGTTACACTATTCTTTATTTAATCATTCGGTAGCGCTCTCAAACCAAAACAAAGGTGTACGCACATTCTACAGGAACAAACTTTTTATGTTTTTCGACTTTTGGATTATATAAATAGCATACTAGAGAAGCAATAATCTGGTCAATTTATTATATTAACATATAGAATAAAAACCTGTTTTTTACATGCTTAATACGATATATTTGAAATACTAAACTTGACATGGTGATCTTTTTTATTTTTGACGTCTTCCGATTTATGCTGACATGGAGTATGTTGATATACTACAATCTTAATCTGGAAGCATACTAATATACTAATAGAGATATGATGGGAATATGCATATTTTGTATTACTATTATGGAATTCACGAGGATTTTATTGACTTGTAGATGACAATGCTAATAGTAGATATATCTATAATTTGGTCTCTTATGGATATATCACCAGTTTCTCATTTATATCTTCTATCCGTTTAAAAAGTATTTAGCATCACAGTGTATACATTATTGTTATAGTTACCTGATTGTAGATCACTTTAATTAATTTGTTATGGTTTGCTCAACGGTTAAATTATTTAAGACCGAAAACTTTAATATGTTCTAAAAAGACCAACAACCCCATGGAAAAAAGTCAAGAGAAAAAAAACTTTATCAAAACCAGAACGCTTAACTGGATAATCTGTAAAATAATATTATCAATAATTAATCTCGATATCTGTGGACATCCAATTGAATATGTTGTCTTTCAATTGAGGAAATCTACTTTTGTTGTAATCCCAACAATTAGATCAAAGAGGTTCGCACATTAGGAATTTAGGTCATCGTATTATATAATCTTTTTTTTTTTAAAAAAAACAAAGTAACTTCCAATAGAACCTATTTCATGAATGAAATAAACGCATATATTCTTGACGGTATTGCTGAAAATAAAACAAAAAAAACTTTATTTGAGAATCAGAAGTAGCATAGTTTGTTAATGTATCGTAAGACTGCTGAGCATATTGAAGTTGTAATTTTTTCTACTTTTGGTGAAAAATACCCCTTAAAAGGACCAAAGTGTCACATCTTCATTGTCAAAGACTGGTACAATCTTGTAATGTATAAAAATAAGAACTATTAGATATTTTATAGTGTATTTCGCACTTTTTTTTTCTGATTTTTTGTTGGGATTTTTATTTTTTTTAGAAAATAATAATAATAATAATAATAAAATATTAATTTCTTAAACTTACTTTAAAAAATCTACTCTATAATCAGAATTATGTTGAAAATGGCATAATATCTATATAGTTCAATGTACTCGAACCAGTATTGATGGACTTCACTCATATATTTTATTTTTATAAAATAGGTCTTGAGAATTCAAAATGTCAGGTTTAGTTAGTGAATTGTATTTGTGTAACAACTTTATTTATGTGGTGACACAAAGTGGGGTAATCCTCAACAAGCGTATGAGACTTTGGTCATTTCAAAATAAAATATTGATATTCGAATAAGGTATCAAAGCATAAGGAACACATCCAACCTCTGTTTCATAAAGGCACTCTGTATAACGAGCTTCCCCGGACACTTTACCCGATTCGGTAATTAAACAAGTTTTTTTAAATCCATGTGACTTTATCATTTTTGTAAAAATGAAAAAAATACTAACTCCTGAAAAAAAACCTATAAAACCACTATTACATTATTAATATAGATCATTATTTACATCAACACGCAAAGCTGTGATTTCAAGAGACTTGTCATCGCTATGATTTTATTTTTGAAAAGAAAAACTAACAATAAACAATTGCTTCCGTAAAACTATACATAAGCACGCACATACGTACATATATGTTTTATAGTGACATGTGAGCATCAAAAGGTTGGCCCATTACAAAGGACGGAAATAAAGCCTCGTTTATGCTTTAGAAAGGCGGGGGTGGATCAAGCAGTCCCCTCATTATACATTTTTAAGAGCCGCGATGTATACAGAGAAAGCTATAAACTTCACTTTACCCCGCAATTTTTTCCCATCCTTTCCGGATTCCCTTTTCTTCCCTCTTTCTTTTCCTTTTCCTTTTTTTTTTGTTTTGTTTTGCTTTGCTTTCTTCTCTTCTTATTATTATTTGGATCACATCTTAAAGTATATATAGACTTATTCTAAAAATAATTTTTGTTTTATTTGGAAAAGTTAAAGATGTCTGAATATCATACATTCACATTATCCCATGACTCAAAACCATCAAGAGTAGAGCCCACAATAAGTGGTTCAACAAAGCCGGATGATTCACATTACACATTTCTGCCTAGACACAATTTTAATAACAAAAGTACTTACAATGAAACTGCAAACTTGGTTGGAAACACTATGAATCAATCAGAATCACCTGAACAGCAACAGCAACAGCAACAGCAACAGCAGCAACAGCAACAACAGCAGCAACAGCAACAGCAACAGCAACATCAGTGGTCCTCAAATACTCATTTAAATTCTTCGGATTCAACGAGTACTGATACCACATCCTTCCATAGCTTCAGTACTGGAATGAATGGCTCTGCAAACTATGTGTACAGCAATAAATCTGATGAATACAATAAACACGAGACAATCCATTCATCTTCCGGACACCCATTATTTGACTTTCTGCCATTTGATCATGAAAATACACTGATGCTTGACAATGTACATCAAGTAAATATAAACTTAACTTTGTCATACGAACATTATCAGAAAAATAGAAAAATAGAAAAAAAGATGAAGATCTTCTTTCATTTTAATTTTATTTATTTTACTTTAATATTTTAGGATCATGCGCCTATTCTTTCATTTAATTCTCAAAATAATGTTAATGCTTCTCATGGTCAAAAATTTGACCGATCAATGATACCCTACTTTGATCAGATCGAAATGAATCAGCAAAGCCACCAGTACACTACGCAGCCCAATATAAATAATCAGCAACAGAATAAGGTCAATGGCACAAAAGACAACAACCATGAAGAGCAGCAGCACATTCAAAGTAGCACTATGATGGTAACCTAACGGCCTTGACTATTTTTTTTCTCACGATAAAAAGCTGATTAGAAATAACTCTTATATAGTCATCCATTACCCAGAATGTACCCCTCTCTCTTGGTTTACAGCAACAAGCTAATTTCTCCGCCGCGTTTTCGCCACCTACGTCGCCAACACCAGCCCATACTTCCTCTTCTTCAGTCACGTCAACTTACAGAGTTCCAAATCTTACAATTCATCAGCAGCAATTTTCGAATAATAATAACCCTAATTTTCAAACTCCCTCAAGTTCTACCAATCAGTCTGCAAATCAAGAGAACACAAATAGCAGCTTTCATAATAGCAGTCAGTATACAATGACAAACTCTTTTCAGCCAATTGATTCACAGGATCAGCACCCTGCCCAGAGTAGCTTTTCAAGACCGCAGGACGACACCAGTCATCACACTTCAAGCTTTTTGGAGTTTCAATCTCCACCAAGTCGCATCAACACATCTGTCACTTCGCGAATGACTCAGGGGGTCGTTAATGCGGCTAGAATGAAACCTGCCATCCAAAATTATCTTGATGCTAACGACCCAATAGAAGCTGGTGAAAGAACTGTTATTATTATGACAAGCAAAGTCGCACAAAAAAGTTACGGTACAGAGAAAAGGTAAATAACAAATCGCATAAATAAAATAAAGTATTTTCTCCCATTATTATTACTAATATAAATTAAAATACACAGATTTTTGTGTCCTCCTCCAACAGCCATTTTAGTAGGATCGAGCTGGTGGACACCACCAACAAAGGCATTATCCGAGGCAATTGAATCCCACGGTCCATTTTTCCGTGACAGATTTAATGTAATGAGAGCCCCTCCTACCCTAGCTATCTGCATTTCAGGTGAATCATCTGGCCAGCAGCAAGGGGCCATTGAATGGTATAATGTTTCCGGTAAACTAGTTGGCCAAACTGGTAGTTCTATCATAAAACCCATACAGCAGCAACAGCAAATCAAGAATGGTAGTGATGGCACATCGAATGCGTCAAACGATTCACCTCCAGAGAATGGCTCTTCGAAACCCGTAGTAAGCGAAGACTGGTATAGAAACAATACAAATGAGCATTTAGCTGGTGGAAGATGCGTTTTAAAACGACTGTACATTAATGATGCCGACGAGAAACGAAAAAAAGTAGAGTGTCTAGTAAAAGTACAGCTTGCTAATGGACTCATGCTTGGTACACTGTCAAGTAGAGGAATTAAGGTGATTAGTAAACCCAGCAAGAAGAGACAAAGCGTAAAAAATATTGAATGTAGGTGGAATCATACTATTTTATATCAGTATCATAAATATAGATGCATTAAGACTAACTATTATTTTCCTTTTTTTTAAAAAAAAAATAGTATGTATTTATCATGGCACTACGGTGTCTCTTTTTAATAGAATTCGATCTCAAACTGTATCAACAAAATATCTTGGTGTCTCCTCTACTAATGGAGAGACTTCGTCTTTTGAATATCCTGGACGCTTACAAAATCAAAAAAACAACACAAATAACAATTCCGATACATGCTTCGTAGCAAGAACAGGGAATTGGGACCCCTTTATTGTCTGGATCATCGATCCTTCACAGGAGAAAACCACCGAAGAGACAAACGCTACTGGCCGAGCAGATGAGTATATTGGATGTCCAAGTATTGTTCCAACAATTCCCTATCCCAACCCACCAACCATTGCACTCAAAAACAAAACGAAGCAACCACTCGCTATTCGTTATAATCAGCATATTGTACTCCAGTGCCTTACTACTGGTTTAGTAAGCCCTGTCATGATTATTCGAAAGGTTGATAAAGCTTCTACAGTTGTTGGAGGCGCTGCTTGTCCCGACGAGCTTGATCCATCTCTCGGTGGAGGAGGTGAATGTGGAGATGAAGTTTTAGGTGACCCCGTATCCCAACTTCATAAAATAGCACTCCAAATTGTTCAACCGGAAAGCCTTTTTAACCAGGCAAATCAACAGTCAGAATATGGTAGATACCCAACAAATGGTGACGCTCAATTCGGCTATCACAACCGATTTGGAATTCCCATCCCAAATCAAAAGCAGAATATGCCTAGGATGCCTCAAATGAACAGTGGATCATCCATCTATCTTGCGTGTTTGAATGATATTGTAGGAACCCACAAGTCAAACAATAAGCGTCTACCCATCAAACGTGTATACCCAGTAACATCAACTGCTATTTCCAATAACTACCTTTTCCCCCAAAATCCAACAACTCCACAAATGAATGCTGATCCTTTAAGTGACAGCAGAAACATTCCTCAAAAGCGTCGTCTTTCGCTTCTCGAAGACCCAACATACGCATACAATGACCAAAATCACTCCCTATTCAGTGTTGCTGAAACTGACGGAGCTGGTATCCGTCGTAGAGTCAGTAGTTTAAATGATGTACAAAGATTCCCTAATGCAACTTCCTCTCATGAAAAGATTATTCCCAGATCACATTCAATATCTTCAAATTATTCTGCACAGAGTGATGTTTCTGAAAGAAACGGGATGGCCCGTAAAAACAGTCTCGCCGCTAGTAATGGACAAGCTCTTGCAGAGCTTGGTGCTTTTTGGTCTGAAGATGTAACTGATGCCGCTGTTTGGACAATTGTAGGAACAGGTAATGATCTAGTATTTAATTAGGCTCAATATATTTATATCTTGTGTTTACTAAAAATGATGTTTAGAATGTGCAAGATATACCTTTTGGACACCACCCCATTTGGATGAAAACAAGCAGCAAAATGAACAGCAAACAACTGCCCCTCTTAGCACACCTTTCCCTTGTTTACAACATTTTGTTATTTCAAATGAGCATTACATTGAGCCTAAAAGAGCAGTTAAACCACAAGGAGGTTCAGATGATAGCGATAATCAACGTATACCTGCTACAATGATGACCGTTTCTGGAGAAAACTTTACAAGGGATTTACAAATTTGGTTTGGTGATATCAAGGCACCACTTACAGAATACCGCAGTAAAGAGATGCTTGTATGTCGCTTACCAAGTCGGGAAGAATTGTTGCAATCAGTTGGTCTGATCAGAAACGACGCAGCAACAGTTATCAATAATGACGATGATGATTGTAAAAAACCAGGAATGCCTTTTAGTATACGTATACTTCTTGTTCGAGGCGATGGTGTTGTTTATAAAACAAGTAGATCTTATTCATTTTACTAAAACAAAAGTCTAATCCCACGCCATATACACTTTTACATTATACATCTACCATTATTTTTATTGTATTTGCTATTTTTATGTGTAATTATTTCTCTCCTTATATCTACTTGTTCTTTTTTTTATTACTTTATTATTACTTTTATGTATTTTTCTTGTCCATTTATTCGACTCTATTCTCTTCGAATTATGTATTCTATACTTTTTACTTTTTTTTTCATTAAAATATATATGACTGGCTTGGCCCACTTTTATTTCACCCACTTGTTTCCGGTTTATTTCTTTTGAAGAGTAATAAATAGAATGACTAAAAACATAAATATCTCCAAATATGTATTTGTATAAGGATTTTTTTTGTCATCATTGTTTTATTTTACCTTTCGATGACTTATAAGCTTAAAGCGATCCTATAATTGTGTTCTTAATTCAGCAGTACTATAATAAGCTTCACATAAAAACTACTGAGGAAAGACTTGTATTCATTTTCTTGTGTTTTAGTAAGCATGAGTCTAATGATCAATTAATACTTGAACACAGCTCTATTACCAATATGGCATATTTTGCTTTTAAACTAAAAACCTGATTTCTCTGTAATTTCAGATATACATATGATGTCTATTCGATTTTCCAGAATGAAATTGAATATATTGGTGTAAGATTATATAATTATGGGCAATTAATATTGTCAACACAAAGAACAGTGACACCCCAAGAGTACACTAAACACAGACGATTATTTTTGAACAACTCAAGACTGAATTAAACAGTTCATCAAAGTAAAGGTGTTTCGCCTTTTTTTGTATCTAAAATAATAGCATAGACTCAACACTTGGCAAAAAAAAGGTGACCAAACCCATATGAAAAGCTACATATTTTTAAAATGGTATCTATCACTGGCTCTTGTTTACGGGCCATCCATTTTTTTGTGGAACTTATCACAAGATAGGATACGGAACAGAACAGAACACAGGACACAGATACACACGCTTGAATAAAAGCAAAAATGAAAGCTTAGTCAACAAATCCCAAATCCAGTAGCCTATAAAAATATATTTGTCGTAATAAAATTCGCAATGTTAAAACGATTTGTATTATCTTTTCTTATGATTTCAGATTTACAACATTTGATTTATGCTTGAAGATATAATGAAATCAGCTATTTGTAAATGATACACAAAGTACAAAATGCGTACGTCTTATCAAATATGTAAAACAATTTTTGAACAAGAACCAATGAAAATGTGTACGCTTTGAAATCAAACGATGCCTACAGCTGGATATTTTAATATTGAGATAAGATAAGTTAAGATTTTGGATATTATTCCGACAAAACCTAGTGAACCCAAGTAATTAATTCTTTTAATATTGATTGTCTTGAAACTACAACCACTTTTAATATTATGAGCATGTAATAATACCTTATGGTTCATTTACAAGTGATTTACCGTCTCTAATCAATCAATGTTGGGTTTAATATATCAATTATAACTTACATTTCATGGTAACTTGGCAGTTATTAACTACCAATCAAAGCTAAGAATGACACTAACAACAAATTGATCATTATGCAGTAGATTCCATTTCAGCAAAGATAAAACATGCATCTAACCAACCAACAACTACGATGCGTATTGAATCTTATTAATGTTTCAGGGGTTCTCGTCATCGAGAAAATTCGCTTTCCTATTTTGAAATTAAAGAGACTTGAAAAAGCCACAGCAAAACTTTAAAAAAATGGAGGCTTGGAAGTGGTAAAATGTAAACTTGTCACAAATGAAAATATCCTTTCTTCGTCTCTCTTTACTGTGCTTATTCACTTTCTTCCACTCACTTAACACCAACAGACCAACCCCGTATATCCTGTCTTCAGGTCTTCTTGTACTATGCACACTTATAGGTCCATAAGTACTACTATTTACAGTAAAAGTGAAAACAAGGTAACTATTTAAAGGTCAATGTAACTCCTAGAGTACTTAAAATGTATATTTTCCCCATTTTAAAACAGGAACATTTAAAAGTTCGCATTCACTCTAAAAACCACGAAAAAAGCGAATTAAAGAGCACAATACTACTTATTTTAAAAGTCATGTTGCTCGATTTACACGACGCGCCATTTACAAGTAGTGGCAGGAATTGGAACAAAAGCGTGTTGCAAATTTAAAACAGTCGATGCAGTTAAGCAATATAGTCAGTACACTGAAGAGTCATTTTTAGACAATAAACCAAGTAAGGCAAAAATAAACCAATATTAATTGAATGCTCATCCGTAATGCATTATTTCCCCTTTGTTGAATTGGCGATAAAATACATCTAAGCCACTTTGTTAGCCTGGATTGAAATAGCCTAAACTTTCATGATCAAATGTTACGTTACTTTTAGGCTTTTCTAAACAGAATCAATCTGTTTCAAGTGACACATACCTTAAAATTGGTAAGTCAAAACTGGGATATCTAAATTGATGAGGGGAAGTCTACTTCCAAAAACGGGGTTTATCAGTATGAAACAAGTATCATTCTGTTATGATGACCATTGTTCAGTCCAAGAAGCAAGTCAATGCATTTACAATATTTGTTAATATTGGATTTCAGCATCATCAATGTAATGTAAAAGAGTGGCTGCTCAGTCCAGAAGCAAGGAATTCCACCTCATTGGTTTTAATTTAGATATAGGTAAGTTTAACAAAAGACGCAGTGCATATGATGGCGAGTGCATCTCAATAAGCAGTACTAATAGAGTATACTTCAGACTATACCCTAACCGCACCCTGACTTTATTTGAAAATGAGATACTGAGGAGTAAGTACCACTGCACTATGACTGGAAGGTGTTCATAGAGGATTCATTCGACAACAAAACCAAGATAAGAGTACTATTGAGTGGAAAATATGCACCTTGAAACAGTAATGCCGAAGTGATTGTTTATATAATCCACAATATATACAACAAACAGTGCTAAACGCGAATACAAAGCTTACGACTACAAAACAATAATACGACCCGTTCTATTTATGGTGGATTTATGGCACACATGCAGCTTTTTCATTAAAACAATCAAATCTACTTGCAGTGAATTCACTTTAACTTTTACATATCCTTTTGGTTAAAAGGTAGCACAGGAACCGATGGATCTCCAAAAATGCGATTTCAAATAATGATGTAAAATGTAACAAGATCATGGAGGGATGTCAAGACGGTACACTTATTCATTGTTATATATGCTGGTTATTATTTATGAGATTAAGAAAGAAGTGAGGTTTTTATTAAATTTAAAGTACAACAATCGAAATAAGTTATTCATTTAGTTTCATTACGATGGTGGAGAGGAGCCCGATCTCGGAGAAAAAATACGGGCTCTAAATCGGAGGCGGATGACGCTGAGCCGATGAATATGGATTATGTAAAAAAAGAAAGAAAAGAAAGAACTATCAGTAAATACGACATTTTTATCCATCATAAACATATCTTTTAGTTAACATTAAGAATAATTCCAACGTATTCATGTTATAGATTTAAAACCAAACAATTTGTGTACTAAATTAATTGAACCAAGCCAAATAATAACGACCAAAATAAACAAGTTTTTACAATAGCGATGATTTATTTTTGTTTTTTTATCGAATTTAACCTATTTCTGTTGACGGGAACTTGACTTCCAAGATTTGATCAGGAAACGATACGAGAACATATCTAATAGGTGAAAAAACATGCGGCGTTTATATTATGATGAAACAACGACAACGTGTTACAAATCTCTATCCTACCTAGAACTTCAATTTCTCATATGATTGAGTCAAGATGCAGGTTCCGACTGATTGCCAGCTCTCCGGTGTCAAGTTCCAGCACTGGGTTAACTTTGTTATATACAAAAAGATAAAGAATGCATAATTAATTTAAAAAAGTCTTGAAAAAAAATAAAACAACCAGGCTCTTCCAAAACGATTCTTATTGTCGATGGTTTCTGTGAAACATGGTAATTATACACTCCATTTTCTCTCCAAGAGAGACTTTATTTGTGTAACAAAATATAAGATATGAAGGCAATAAAAAGTAACATATCAAGTCAGAATGAAAAGAGTGAAAAGCTCAAAGAGAGAGAGTTCTAACTGCGGAGATTTATTCTATTTAAAATACCGTTTATTGTGTAACCTATAATGTTTCCTAAAGTTTGAGGTTTTCTGATATAAAAAAGGGTTCCTTCGCAATCATCTTAGTTTCTTTTCTTCTCTTCTACTCTTTTATTAAATTTAATAATAAAAACAGGTTTACCTACTCTATTCTGCTTATTTTATTACACGATACAATAAAGACATAAAATGCCTGTTCCTGTTGAATTTAATTCTATCCGCCGCATGAGCACAATAACTGTGCCAAAACAAGATATTAACTTTGAGTAAGTTTTTTTTAAATGCCATCCTGCTTACGGCTTGATTTGGCTGACTTTCTATAAATTTAGCTCTTATGATTTTCAACTCTGTCAACCACAAACTGATATCAAAGGTGCTTTTGAATCGCGTGAACTTGAGGCTACCTTCTGCCGTGACTTTGCATGCTGCGGTTTAATCTTGCAAGATCTTCATGACTTGTTACAACACTACGAAGAATGCCATGTTCGATTTGAAGATGAATCTAGTTTTTATGATGATAGTGAATCCAACTATTGGTCAGCTACATCTAACAGTTCTATTGCTTCCTCTTCAGCTCCAAATAGTCCTGTCTTAAATGGTGATGATTCTATCAGTGCTCTTAAGAAAAAAGCAGCTGCGTATTTGTCTGATTTGTACAACACAAGCTCATCTGGTATCTCTTCTCTTTATCCTACTGAATCTACTGAAATAACTTGTAGCAGCAACGCTATTCCTGAGGAAGCTGATGCTGATGTTGATGCACCTAAAAAAGCCGGAAAGAAGAGAACATATAGCCAATTCAACTCATCAAAAAGTGCTATTGATTTATTGACTCAATCAGCTGCTAAAAAGATTGCCCTCGCCTCTGGTGATTTATCCAGCCCTTTCTTAACTGATGAAGAGTTCTTAGCTCAAGCTGGTGCACTTCTTGCTTCTTCAAATGTTAATGTAAATGCCGACAAGCCATATAAATGTCCTGTAGCTGGTTGCGATAAAGCATACAAGAATCCTAATGGACTAAAATACCATAATCAACATGGCCACTGCAGCGTGAATAATGATGAAAGTGAAAACTCAATTTCAAAGCCTTATCAATGCACCATCGGCGACTGCGGCAAAAGATACAAGAATTTGAACGGATTGAAATATCACATTGAGCATTCTCACATGGCAGCTTTAAATCACACTTTAGCTACTTTTGGCTCTTCTATTTTCACAAACGCTCAGTTACCACAATTTGAGTCCCCTTTGGATGATGCTTCTCCTGCTACAACTGCATTAGCAACACCCTATTAAGAAAAAACTATCTATTTATTTTCCCACATCCCTTTATCTTTGTAAACAACATCCTCATTTGTACAGCTAATGTTCTAAAAAAGAAACCCTGTACCAAAAAAAAGCAATTTAAAACACTCGAGAAAAAAAAAGAATTACCATCACCCCCTTTCCGCCTCTGTACACTACCATCAACCTCATTCATATCCCATTTTCATATTAGCCTTTGCTATTATGGTAATGGAAAATATTCAAAGTTATTCTTTTTTTTTCTTTTTATCTATATCCAAAAGTATCTTGCTATTATTATCACCTCAAAATTATTATTATTATTATCTATTTTAATTTCAAAAATTGAATAAAAATATTCCTTTATTATGGTTTTCATGAATCACAAAAAGTGCAAACAATAAATATTAAGATGCAAAGCTAATCTTGAAATAAGCTGAATGAAAGAAAAAAAATGCGGGTGTTTTACACCAGGACATACCGCAATTTAAGCTGACATCTCCAATCAAGCATGAATCCTTTATTACGCAAACATTCATAGGTTGCACACTTGAATTTGAGCTATTGGCAGCACAAAATCAGGGAGAACATGAACAATGAAAAATCCATTCATCACAAACTTCTCGCGTGCTACTTTTTTTCACATAAAACCGTAGCTTTCAACTGTGTAACAAATCGTCTTGCCTGTTTTCAAAATTAAATTTAAACGTGTAAATGTACCTACATTCTTCTTTATCACAGTACCTTGACTCAATGTTTCTAACGTACATGGTTGAGCGGCTATTTTTTTTGAAATACAGAAGTGCATTGAAATAGGTAATTAAGTGAATTAAGCATGGCAGGACAAACTAAATTGAATAAAATCTAGTAGCAAGCATATTTCAATCCGAGATATCACAACGATCAGATACGTAATCTCAGCTGTCTATTTTGGACGTTTACGTATGCGTTTACTAACAATAAATCCCAGGATCCAATTACTTGACTTGAAAAAAAAATAGAAAAGTGATAAAGAGGTTTGTCTACCAGTTACTATCCTACAAAACCCTCTGAGCCATAGAGGTTTTGCATGTAAAAATAAATTTAAGAATACAACACTTTCCATTGAGTTGGTGCGAATTTTCGTACAACATAATCAATTTGTGTTTTGTAATACGTTTGTACACAGCCTCTGGATCTAATAAAAACTCCGTTCAAAGACATCTTTTACAGGACAATGGATTCCATTTATATACTTTTTTAACTTTCGAATATATAATTTAATCGGCGTCTATACCTCTTTTGGGTAAGCACGTATACTTGCCTACAAACTGCAAACATCATCTTTAGTGGAATTTAAGTAGAAATATAAATAACCTTATTTTCAGGTGGTTCTCTTGCTTGAACACAATCCAAGAGTTGTGTACTGTTGTATTTGTATTACATGCCAAAAGGAAATGATGGAATTTTTATGTAGACATATAATAGAGCTTATTATACCATCTTTTAACGGTAACATCCTAGCCACATTACTGGTTTTTTTTTTTTTTGGTGAATTCTATATCCATGAAAATAAATTTAACAGTAAAGTCGCTCAGACAGTTTTATAAATAAAAAGGGGATAATATGGTACCTTACTCCTACCAAAACTGGTCTGCTGCATATTTTTTATGGCCACTACAACTGAAACTTTAAATAACTTAGTGTACAAGCACACATGAATTCCAGTTTTGTATAACAAATAATACATTTATATTTACAACCCCCTTTTTTGCGTTTAGTACACTCAAGAAAGCTCCATGAAAATAAAACATCATCAACTATCCAAATCTCTTTTTGTTTATATTTGATTTTCTTTAATGGTTCTGGACTTACATATGGCGTGGCTTCTAAATGAAAAATCTAGCTAATTTGTTTTTCCTTATTGATAAATTTAGTCATAATAATAAAGTTTGCTCTAATAAATATTAATCATTGTTATGTCATATTTACTTTTATTGAAGAACAAGTCTTCAATAAGTAAATAAGTAAATAAATAAAATAAGTCATGCATTTTCTTTCTGGTCCTGTAGGTGGTATCAATGTACGAAGTTTCATGCTGAATAACTGTTTGCTGTTTGAGAATCTAGTTAAGCAGAATGTATTTTACTCATTTAGCATCATTCACTACAAAGATGATTAAAATTAAAAGTGTGGTTTAAAAGTGTGGTTAAGCGGGATAGTGCATATATCTTTGATTATTACGTACGAAATTAGTAAGACGCTATTGAAAGTACTATTATTGTTCACACTTTGATATTGAAAATGTCTCTCAAGTGACTCTGTGTTTATATTTGTATAAATAGCGATGTTAATCTCTCTTCCGATTCGTTTGATTCAAGTGAATGTAATAGTATGGCTCTCAAGTTGTTTAAAACGAAACAAAAAAGCAGGGCCTTATTAAATCTATATCCAAATGGACATATAAAAATAGTTTAAATCACCAAAGATCCAAAATAATATCAGCTATTTTTCATCAATGAAGGCATTGCATTTATGTACTGTGTATATATAAATAAGGAAATGTTTGTAACCAATAGAAGCCACCATTCAAATCAATCAAATCAATATGCTACTGAAGTTCGCGGATTACATGGTGCAACCTATGAAAAAGATGATTAAATTTCTAAAAATAAGAGCTTTTGTTTTGTCGATCATTAATCTCAATAACTAGTTCTCTGGAATCAAATAAAATTAGTGATGCTGTTTTTCTCAAGTGTCTACACTACGATCAGCAACATTTTTTTATTAGTGTATATCCTTTGGAATAGAAGATTAAATCATGTAGTTTTACAAACCTATTTGGCTCGATTATTCCTTCAATCTTATTTTTAGCCTTTTCTTTTAAATTAGGTATTTTTTTCCGTACATTTGAAGGAAGACACCACTGGTCTATAATTTTAAAAAAGAGTTAATGCTTTATATTCTTGAACATATTTTGCTTTCATGGTAATTTCTTGCTACAAACACGCCAGTTTATCTACATTGTTGGTATATGTCATACACAGCGGGCTTCTATAACCAACATTTTTTATTAGAACCGAATACGAGTAGTTTAATGATGAAATAATATGAGGTGTATCAACTCCATATGAAAATAAGTAAATAGCCCCACTCTTCAATTTTCTCAACACCTACCAACAGCACTGGTTGCTATTACGCACATTAAATAATAAATTGGGGCGCTTAAATATTGAATGAAAATCACATGTATATTTGATCGCTTATACGTTTTAAAGGTGTTTGCGGACAGTTTAATGGAGAGTATCGCTGATCTAAACTTTTATTGACTGTGATACTATTTTGGTAGATGCAAATATATTTCTTAACTCTTAAGGTGGTTTGCCATCTTATAAATCTATTGATCATTCCACGTTTTCTCAAACGAAAGTCTATTTTTATATTTGTTTAGTTTTTTTTTCTTTAGTGGCATTTGCAAGCCTTACCCTCTTTCGGAGATTCCTCAATAGGCAACCCCTTTTGTGTCTATTCACCTTTTGTCCAACCCAAGTTCACGTCTGCAAGTAAAAGATGCTACTGCTGCTGGGTTATTTTAATAGCAATGGTATGTTTTTCTAGAACAAGTATTTCATGTCAGATTTTAGCATGCATGAAGTTACAAATAAAAAAACAGGGTTGTAGTCATCAATCAAGTATTCTTATTTATCATCGTCAGCAATGCTTATTAAGACTTACCACTTATACTTTTAATCTTATATCGTTTCAGGTAACAGCCTCTAGTCTGCCTGTAGAGCGATACTAATAAGTACTTAATTTTGGTACAAGCAATTACTGAACGTTATAATATATTAGCATAAGAAACAAGGACAGATATTGCTTTAAATGTTACAGCTACCATCATTAGCGCAGTTATTGATATCATTTCAACGATGTATTTTGTTGATCAGCCAAAAAAAGGTCTATAAACAAAACAAAACAAAAAAGGAGGTGGGATTGATAGCAACACGTTCTGTGATTAACACTTGACTTTAATCCATGTTTTATTTACTACTTCTTTTCTCAAATAAATAAAATGATTTTATTGTATCTTTTTTCAATTGTATATGCTTTTAGATTCAAAGCTTTCAAAGCTTTCAAAGATGAAAAAATGATGTTATTATTTTATTGAAGTTTTTTTCTGGATACATATTAAAAAAATCCAAGATTTTGTTTGTATCACTTTTGAAAAAAAACAGACAGGTTTTTCTTGTATAAATAGTTAGAGAAATACAAAACACTAAAATCGATACAGAGTGATAAAAAGTATTTATTGAGTTGAGAGAACAAAGTTTAAAAAGTATAAATGTAGATAGTATGCATTTTATCTGTCTATGCCATGTACATTGAGCTGACTCGTTTATTGCTATCCCCATCACCGTTATTGTTTTGAGTGCTATTGTCAGATTCGATGCAATGTTTAGGAAATACGCCTTTAGCATTTCCTCGTGTCAAGTTGATACCTTGGCACCAGCCATCATCATATTCAACTAATATTTCAACTTGGTCACCTGTTTGGATATCAACTTCATCACTCAATGTGGGCGAGTATGTTGCAACTACAAAGTAAACACCAAGTGATCCTGATTGAGTAGGTTGAAGTTTAGTTGCTGGAGCAGGCGCAGGTGCAAGAGCTGTCACTACTTCAGCTGATGTAGCAGCAGCAGTAGTAGTGGCAGTAACAGCGTTGGGATCGACTTGAATATGCTCTGTATCAGCATATGGTTGAATATGAGGTTGCAATTGTGGTTGATATTGTGGCTGGTATTGGGGTTGGTATTGGGGTTGCATTGGCTGCTGAGGAGCCAAGGCTGGAGGAGGCATGCCTTCTGGAGCGAATTGAGCATTTGGATCATGATACTGAGTGCCAGCTGGGCTGTTCTGGTAATAGGGTGAAGATATGGCTAGGCCTGGCTGGTTATTATCATACGACTGATAGTTGTCTGTCATCATAGGTTGATTGTGCTGGGTCTGAGATTGGAAGCCTTGGTCATTTCCAAAGCCCATAGTAAAAGGATCTTGTTTACCAGACATTGATCGAGTGTTGTTTTTGTTTTTACGTTTTCTAGCAATGACAAAATAGGCAGCTGCACCGGCAATAACAATAACGACAGCAGCAACAATACCACCAATGGCACCACCCGAAATACCACCTTTGCTATTTGAATCATTTGAGGCAGCTGCAGAAGTTGCCACCAAATTATTAGCTGTAGATGATGGTTGTGTCGTTAGGGTATTTGAAGTCGAATCAATAATTGCAGAGCCAGTAGGTATTGCACTCGAAGCTATTGAAGGCAGTATTGCTGCTGATGACGATGCTGGAGTAGCAGGTACGCTCGACTTCTGCGTGGTAGCTGCTTTACTCGTTGCTGATGATTTTTTTGTGGTGGTTGCTTTTTTAGTGGTCGAAGATTTCTTGGTGGTCGAGGAATTTTTTGTTGAGGATTTGGGTGCATTCGAGAAGTCTAGCTAATAATTTTAGTGCAACTGTCATTTGCTATCTTTAATATATTTTCATTTTGATTTCTCATTAATTACCTTGTCTTTTATCTAGTTCTGCTCTCCAGAGACGCGGAGTTCCTTCTACCGAGTTGATGGCGAAAGCGATGGAAGCAAGAAATGCAGGTCCCAATGACAAACTCATTTTTTTTAAAAGAAAAAAACAAGAGAAAAACAGAGTGGAATGTGCTAAAAGTTGTTTAACCTAAAAAAGACGGACTCAAGGGGGATGGACTATCTTGAATTGTAAAAAAAAGGCACAAAAAAAGGGGGAGGCAAAAAGAGATAGGCCAGCTACACTGTTTGTTTTAAGAAGATAGTAAGGAGGGGGTAGGAAATAAAAAAAAAGAGGAAAGAAAGAGACGATTATTTGAAAATAAGTTGAGATTATTGTTTAATCGTTGTACAATACATAATAAGTGTAGAACATGAGGATGATTTCTACAAATTAACATTATCAAAAGCAATCATTTTTGTGTTGCTACTTTTTTTAACTTCAAAACTGTTACACAAAATATCGAAATATAAACTAAAGGTGTTCGTTTGTTACCAAGGCATTTGACCTGGATACAACCTAGTGTTCGTACAAGAGTTTTTGTCTCTAAAGATATGATAAAACCATTATTATGTGAAATAAAGATAATTGTATTTATTATTACTAACGCTAATAATTGATCTCAGTACTGTTAATGATACGTCAGGAACATATATCTCTGCGTAAACTTTTTCGGGTACCTTCTTCGGAAGTCCAAATTTCACGAACCAATTTTCCATTGTATTATTGACTCCGAATTATAACTGTGAAATGAAATATTTTGCTATCAGAGAAATGTGTCAACTTTAGAGTTATGATTGCGAAAGTAAATTGTATTAAACTCTACAGTAGTAGCGTATTAACTGTCTACTTTAGTTTCAATTAAAATCCCCAGAATGCCAGTAATCGAATTCAAAAACAATCAATCATTAGTGATTATGTGAGTAATAATAGAAAGGTCTAACCTATTTTAATACATATAAAGATTAAAAATGGGAAAGTGGGATATATTCACTTTGTTTTGCCTAAAAAAAACTTTTGTGGCATAAAGTAACAGCATCAGAATTCACATTTATAGGTGCACTATGTGGTTGAAGGTACAAGGTAACAAATGCAAGTATTCACACTGAATTCAGTAGTAAAACAATATTTTTGTTACCATCTCACTTAAATACCAAAAAGGCTAGTAATTTTTCTAAATAATAAAAGTAGTCATCATTATATTTTTGAGGATTTTAATGCTCAAGGCAAAATAACACCAAGGTTAAAAAGAATATCATGTCAGCTTCGTTGTAAACTTGAGAAAATGAAATAAAATTCTACATCCATCTTCCATATCTTCTCTTGAACATAAA
The DNA here is from genome assembly GCA_024139415.1 of Backusella tarrabulga. Lineage (NCBI taxonomy): Eukaryota > Fungi > Mucoromycota > Mucoromycetes > Mucorales > Backusellaceae > Backusella > Backusella tarrabulga. The sequence goes on from VCJJ01000199.1 coordinate 20,348, forward strand.
TTTGGTATAATTATGATTAAATAGTGCACTATGTTATGTGTTTCAATTTATGCCTTTTAATTACGTATCCTCTTTTTTAGAGCTGGAAGATGGCATCATATAAACAATAACAAAAACAAGGCACTCTTATTTTTTTTATAAGCCACACGTGAACTAACCCGAAATGGTAACATCATAGATGAGCAAAAGTCCATTGTTTTGAATTTAGTCCAAGAAGAATCACTTGTCCAACAATTTGATTTCTCCATTCCCTTTGGTACCATTCTTTTTTAAAAATAACAAGTAAAATAAGCTCGCATTGACAAAAAGCAGGGAATATTAAAAAAATTAATTAAGCAACATCATTCCACTAATCTATAGTTGTTGAGCCCTTCGAAATTCGCGGGGACTTTATTTATTTTACGCCAGAACATATATGAGAAATTTGATATGTATAAATTAGCGCTTTAACCGTTTATTTGCGGCTCTCAAATGTTTCAGATCGGCTATTTGAATCGCTTATATTGTTAAAGATTTACTTTTCATAGACTTTAGTCAATGGATTATTTTATTAAACAATAAGAATTCGCTAAACGTATTTTTGAATTTGAAGACAATGCTTTTTTTTTTTCGCTTTTTTGACTTTTGCTTTTATTCATAAAAACATAACATAACAGCAAGCGTTTTATTTAGAGCCATATAGGTAATTACAATAATAAGAGATAATCATACCAAGTATATAAAGCTAACAGCAGGAGCAGGAGCTAATCTGAATATTATACATTAAGAACTACATTGTGCTCAGCTAAAAAAACTTTAAAAACAAAAACCTCAGCGTTGGCATAAGTATAGCAGATACTATGATTAGCTCTTTCTTTCCCGATATATGTGCACCAAAGCAAATCGTGTTTAAAAACCAAGACTTTCTCGACTGCAGATTACAAAACCTGATTTTTCTCTACACAGATGCCCAAGTTAAGGCTTATTGGATTCTGAGACTATCTTGTGATGGCGTACTATAAATACACAATACCATGCTTTTAATAAATTAAATAAAATAACATTGTTGTATTATAAGAATAACTGTTGACAACAGTCTGTTATTATTTAGAGCTAATATTAAAAAAAGTACACCGAAAAGGATAAAAAAAAACGAAAAGTAAAATTAGACTTAATATGTTTTTATTGATAAGTAACATTATCATAGTTTGATATATGTATTTTTAATAGTAAAATATGATATAATAGTTGTAATAGTATAATATACAGCCTCTAAAAGAGTTTTTTTTTTAAAAAAAAGAATGTTTTGGTTAAGCCTTCAATCCTTCGTCAATTTGAACAGATTCGGTATTGGAGGAAGAGGTTTGAGCAACGTACTCTTCTTCAAACTCGTCCAAGTCCTTGCCCTTGGATTCAGGGATCCATAGAAGTGTAACAATCAAGCCCAAGAACATGACACCAGAAAATATACCTAGTGTCTCGGGGAGGAAAGCGTGCTTACCAGGAGCTCCGCCGTGATCAACAATAACATTGAATGCAAACGAAGCGAGGATGGCGCCAGCCTTACCAGAGGCAGCAGAAATACCATGAGCAGATGCACGCACTTTAGTGGGGAAAACTTCTCCGGGAATAATGAAGGTTGTAGCGTTGGCACCAAAGTTTTGGAAGAACTGAGCCAAAGTGAAGAGGAAAATGAAAGCAGGCATGGATTTTTCAATCAAAATACTATAACAACCAGCAAGAAGAGCAAACAAAATAGTAGTCATAGTGAAACCCATGATTTGGATAGGGCGGCGACCCCACTTTTCGACAAAGAAAACGGTAAAGTAGTAACCAGGAACGGAACCAAGACAAGTGATAATGATTTGACCGACAGTGTTGGCCCAGAGAGTCTCGAAAGGAGTAGGCTTGTTGGCATAACCAATAGCAGACAAGATGGCAGAGTTGTTTAAACCAAGACCGTAAAAGGCAACATCGAGGAAAAACCAAGATAAAGCAGTACCAAACAAGACCTTCAAGTTCTTCCATTGTCCGAAGTATGCTCTAAATTCAGCCCAATGATCACGCTTCTCTTCAGTCTTGGTATACATTTGTGAAAGTTCAGTGGGAAGAGTTTGACCCTTGGCCTGAGCAGCAGCTTCCACATCATGCTCAACATTAAGAGAGTAACGAGGTGATTCAGGCATGGTGAAACGCAAATAGATGGTAGCAACAGCAGGTACAGCACCCAAACCAATACAGAGACGCCAGACATAATCCAAGTTCATCACATCTGCAATAATAGCTTGCTTAAAGATGGCCAAGAGAATCAAAGTAACAATGGCAGCAGCCAAGTTACCAATACCTTGCATAGAGAATATAAGAGCCATCATCATACCACGCTTACCAGCAGTGGACCATTCAGAAGTAATAGTTGCAGACATGGGATAATCACCGCCGATACCCACACCCAGAATAAGACGCCAAAGACCAAGGAATCCAATAGCAGAGACGCCGCGAATAGCAGATGAAGATGTAGCGCAGTTAATGGTACCGATGATAATAATTAGCAATTCAAAACCATAAATTTTACGACCCAAGATATCACCCAAGAAACCAAAAAGAAGTTGACCGAAAAATGTACCAACTGAAGACATTCCCTTAATCACACCTTCAATATTAGAAGGCATTTTATTTCCATTCGATGCATAGTAAACGTATCCGAGCATTGGTGTGACCAAGTTGATAATAAAGACATCATACGAATCAGTGAAAAAACCGGCTCCACTAGTCAAAATAGTTCTAACAGTAAACCAGTTCCAACCACCTGCACCGACATCGTCTAATTTTTCGAGCGAGTTCAGCTTTTGCTCGGCAGTAGCGTATCGTTCCTGCTCACTGGAAGACATTTAGTTCTTTGTATATATATATATAAGTGTGTGTGAGTAGTTTTTTTTTTCTTTTTTAAAAAAAAGAATGGAATGAAGATAAATTAAAGTGGAAGTCTTGCTTGAAAAAAAAAAAAGGAAAATGGGTACAGATCTTCTCCCTTTTATATTAAAAAAATTAATTGAAGGAGGTGGTGTCAAGTGAGGTCGTGTGAGCTGATACGATTGGTAAATCATATAATGAAGAAAAAATACCAATAGCTTTTGTTCCAAAATATCCAATCAGCTCACTTACCAGTCTCGCGTGGACGGACACATGCGCTATGTTCTCAAATTATCGTTCATTTTTTCTTTACCTGTGTGTGTGTTCCCAAGTCGGAGAGGGAATAACCGAGAAAAAATATGAAAATCTACAAGGCACTCGAATCATATAATCTCCTTTATTGGGGCAGCCTGTAATAACTTCATTTCCAACGTGTAATATTTATGTACTCTTTATTGGCTCATTTTTTTTCTGATCTTTACAATAAGATTATATATCACTTGTGATTAAACTGATCTTTTTATATAAATACTGCATCTATTGTTTTGTTTACTATTGTTTACTAAAGTTATGCTGAGTAATTAGAGTTTAGGAACACTAAACTACAGCAAAACAAATGAAACAAGAATCGACATTGATAACCCACCCCTCCCTTTACAACTTTTTGTTTTATTTTTAAACTTTAAAGATAAAATAAAGTTCAAAATATCTACTTTTTTTTGGGCCAATGGTTTTTTTTGAAATATGGAGCAGCCGAATTTAAACGCTCCCATTCGCTGGTTACAAACAAAAATAAAACAAATCAAACCCACCATGGATAATAACTATTAATAAGGGAAAAAAATATCACACACACAGCGATTTCAAAAAAGAAAAAAGAAGGAAAAAAGAGAGAACAGGCACCAATCTGCATACCAAATCCACTCATTATTGCTGGACCTGTAAGCTTCTCTCCAATATTTTCTGAAATTAAATTTAATAAGGGCAAAACTAAAAATCAAAGAGATAAGCACGGGCTCAATAAAATTGATTTCATTTGTCGTATTTTTTTATTTTTTTTTATTTTATACGTTTTTAGCCGATCTTACTATTCAACTTGTTCCTTCCACCTATGATATTTGCAGAAAAAAAGAAGAAACTACCCAATTAATAAAAATTTATTATTTATGGTTATATATATATATAAATGGATAGATTCTTCTCAACCAGACATCATTAAATTGTAAAAAAGAAAGACGAGAAAATAACTCTAAATTAGCAACTTTGGTATATTTACAAGCATTTGGTGGTGCTAATTTGATCTTTTTTATCGTAAAGCATGGCATTACAAACTTTAGATCAACTGATTTGGATCTCTATTTTCGATAAAAACAAGCTTTTTTGTCATCTACATACATTTTGAGTCATTCTACTTTTACCAAACTTGCATAAAGTTCTTAAAAAACAAAAAGATCTATGCATTCGCTAAATTAAGACATGCGAAATATAAATGTTTACTTGATATATTTTATTTATGTGATCGATATATGCACATTATAAATAGCATTTGTAAACCAAAAGTACATTTAATTGGAAAACCTACATTTCATGTCGATTCAGACTATTTTCTTGGTGATATTATCTACCACTGTCAATATATATAAATAAATGGGGGGTTTTTTTTATTTTGAGCCACATTGATCCGAACATCTTTCCGTTGATCATGGTCGTAAATATAATTAAATAGTGGTACTGTGTTTTTTGAAAATAGGTTTCCCACTGAAACAAAGTTCATTTCTACAATAAATGGGCTATTTAAAATTGCGAATAAAAATCTTTGAGCAAGACATGAACACAGATTCAAATTATATTTTAAAGACAACCTGGACATCATTTATCCTGAGCTCCACCATCAGTAAATGTTTCTGATTCAATATATATTAATATTTATAATGTTAAAAAACATTGTTGTTATCGAGGTTGCTTTAATGATACATTAGATATAGCCATATTAACATATACATAATGGTACTACTGCATCAGCTATTCTGATTTGGACATGATAATGTATTAAAACCTTCAAGTACAGATAGACTATACGTTAAGTGATATTAATAGTTTCGAGCAAGAGAGCATCTTTTATCCACGTGTCACAATGAACACTTGCCCTCGTTTTGAAAAGAAAGAAAATAAATATGGTGGTGCCCCAGGAAAGGTTGCTTTATTTATCAGACAGTACATTGCCTCGAGAGGAAGAAATAGCAAGGGATACAAAGATGGAAACCAGAATCAACATGTAAAAAGAGTCTGCTGATGCCTATGCAAAGTTATGAGCGATAAGTATGAATATAGAAAGGTATTCGCTTACTAACGGTTAGAATATTTATAAACACCAAACCATTTGTAATCTCTAATCTCTATTTATTAAAATTGACTATTAGTAATAAAACTCTTTTTGACTGATTTATTAGCTGTTTTACAATCTCCCTTGGTTAGTACAAAAGGATAATCCAGATTTTTTATCTTTTTATGCTTGAACTTGGGAGGGAAACCCTCAGTTTATGTAGCGCTCTCATGACATCAATGTAATATTTAAGCTCAAATTTCTTAAATACACTTTTTAGTTTCCTTTATTTCTCTCAAGAGATTGCGATTTTATCACACACCATGTACTTGCTATACTTGTTTTTACTATAAATAATAATGGCATAATAAATTGGAGTACTTCCATGCCATACTTAGTTGAATATCGTATGAATATAAAGCTTGATCATTCATTGATAGGATATGAACACACTTTTTAAATATATAGTATGTTGTTGCTAAATACAAAAAAGGTAAATGTAGATATAAAATTTAATAATATTAATAATAGTAATGAGGACGACGGTTTGATTGTTCCATCCAGCGTATTTTCATTTCCTCATTCATAGATCAAAATAAAGTTTACGTAATTCATTGTTTCTGCAGGGAAAATCAGGAAAGGGGAAATTTTGTTTTATTTATCTTTCCTTCTCTCTCTCTTTCCGCTATGCTTTACAAAAAGCGTACTTGTTTACCCCCAGTCAAGATGACACCAGTTATGTCAAAGTATCGTAAGATAAAATATGATTGATAGTGTACACTGATACTTATACTTATTGTAATGCTATCACACTCAATAGTAAACTATTACTCTTCACGTTCCAGTTCTTTTATTTTCGACAACAATGAGAATATTTTTATGAAAAAAAGAGAATGGTAGGGGTCTACTGTATTGGTGTTCACGTCGCTTTGGTTTCTTACAAAAGTAATAGCAATATCAAACTCATATTGGATCATTCATTTTCTAAAAGGCGTCTCTCCACAGCTGTTTTTCAATAAATCCACTACCGAACTGGTGAATCTATCATTTGAAGACACGTTTTTTTTAAGGTCACATCAAACAGGCTCAAATTAGCAGGCTTATGGAAATCCCTGATAGCACTGTCCATGATATAATTAAAGACCAGAAAGAAAATAGTTGCATTAATACCAACAAAAAAGAGGAAGAGACCAGTCAGAGCTGATGAAAGATTGTGCCGCCACATTGAGAATTTAGTCCCTTTCAAACATTCGATGAATATTTGAATATTTTGAATAATGACGGTGTCAGAAATGTTGTTTCGTTTGCTGGTGACGATACCATACCTCCTTTGACCAGTACCCATTATAGCACTGCTGGCACTGATGCTCCGTCGGTTGGTGGAGCAAACCTACTTGATCAACGTGGCAGCGCAACTGAAGAAATCCAGGTTCAATGATACCAAGTTTCTTGTATCTTCTGATCTACTATAAATGGTATCCGCCTAATATGGAGGTCCCCCATTAATGGTTACTCAAGATAAATCAATAGGAGTTGAAAGAAAAAAAATACACAAAAGCAGACCAAATCGAGAGCTTTCTTTTTGGCACGAAATGCCGATGGAAACGAAGAACGTCTGATCGATGGTGTTGTTGAAATGTAGGTCATTTTTTTTATTGGGTAGATATATTTAGCTGAATTGCGTATACTTTAGGATATTAACCCTTCCATCAGATACTTTGCTGAATAAAGTCAGCGGAGTGGACCTGTCTGCTCGATGCGCAGATCCAATCGTAAGATCCATCCTTGAGGATCAAGAGCACAAGAAAACTCTGTTCACATGGTATGTAAAAGAAAAATACACGATTGTTTTATCATATATAATTTGACTAGCAAAACATAATAGGACCAGCGCTCAAGTGTTCAGTCACTATACAGATAGCGGTGGATACAGACCAGATGGAATTGTTTGCACCATTGTAAGAGCCAAAAAACAGGAGTTGTAGCATTTTGCGAGGCTATGCCAATCAATGATTCAAAAACATCGGCTCAAAACGAGCGTATCATGAATGTACTGGCGCTAGCTTCATTTTCAAAAGGTGACAGAAATGTTCCTAAAATATTTCTTTCAACTCATAAAGGCAAAAAAAGGGGAAGAA
>VCJJ01001993.1:0-17628 GCA_024139415.1 Backusella tarrabulga
TAAAAAAAAAAAAAAAAAAAAGTAAAAGTAAACTAATTCTTTCTTTCTTACCAGAGTGACTTATGTCAGCTACAAGTGCCACCATAGTAGCGACAAACACCGATCCAAACACAAAGCCCTCCACCGTCATACAAAGCAATTGAAACCAGACGGCGGTCTGTGCATCCCATGTAAACGTACCGATCGAGCTCACAATATGGAAACCCATCAATGTCACAATAAAGTTTTTATAGGTACCGGTCATCTGTAGGTATCGGCCCGCAATCCAGCAACCGATTGCTACCATGGCAGTTCTAGGAAGCACCCAAAGTCCTGCAGAGGATGCATTGTAGCCCAGGACGCCCATAAAGTACTGGGGGACGAGGTAACCAAATGCCATGGTAGAGTTACAAATAAAGAAGTTGTTGAGACACACCGACATGACATTGCGGTTCTTGATCAATGTACGAGAGATGAGTGGATTCTTGGCCCAGTTGAACTCAAACAGCCCAAAAGTAATAAAGAAGGTAACGGCAGAAATAAGGAGTGCAATGATTACTGGATCGGTCCATGGACGGGTGTTACCACCCAGGGAGGCACCGGTGACAAAAGATACATTTGCAACCAACAGGAAACCGGCACCAATAAAATCAATCTTTTCTAATTTCTGAGAGAGGTTGTCGAATGCCTTGGTGTTGATCTTCAGGTTATAATTTTCGAGCTTTTTGATATAGACGTAGAGGATGAAGAGACAGGGGGGTATATTGAGATAGAAACAGTAACGCCATCCAAATGTGTCGTTAATAAGTCCACCCAAGGGTGCGCCGATGGTGGTTCCGACCGTCTGAGCCATGTTGACGTAGCCTTGATACTGGCCTCTGTTACGCATGGGCACCAAATCATGGATGACTACAGAGGCCATTGTCATTAAGCCACCGCCCCCAAGACCTGCAATGGCACGGGCGATGCCCATCTGCGCCATGGTTTGTGCAGCGCCGCAGAGCAACGAACCCACCAAGAAAAAGGTGAGAATGGCTACCAGTGTAGACTTGCGTCCAAAGATATCAGAGAGTTTACCATCTAAAAAGAAATTAGAGCCTGCATGCGCATTCATAAATAAAAACTTACAAAGTGGTTGCAGTGCAGATGTACTCAGCATATAAGATGTCATGATCCAAACAGATAGGTTGGAGCTAAAATTTAATTTTAGTACCTTAAAAAAAAATACTCCTGATCTCATTCGTACCTTTGAAACTCTGTACCTATTTCATTAAAAATGGTTGTAATGATGGATGTATCCATTGCAGCCAAAAAGGAACCAACACAAAGACTTTGTATAATTGTCAGCACATATATCTTGTTACTTTTCCTCCCAAAACTTACCATAATGCTACCATTGTTAAGGTTGTATCACCCAATCGATTCTTTACAATATATTCAGCATCGTGCTCTTCTTCGTCACTACTACTGCTATCCGCATGTTCCTCATCCAGTTGTTTTACACCAATGCCTTTAACTGTATGATAGTCTTCTGAATTCTCTCTCAAGAGAGGCTCTCTTTCAGTGATCATTTAAGGAATGAAGAAGAAAAAGAAAAAGAAAGAAAAAAAAGGAGAGAGAAGGGGAGATCTAAAATAACAATCAAATCAAGTTGCTTTATATAATAAGATGCTGGAAAAATAGAGTTTTGTGTAACATTCATGAATTGCGTTTTTGAGGAGTTGATTGCGCAACTTGAAGGTGCAATGGAGCACGGATAAGTGTTTATTTTAAGATTATTCTGTTGAGGGATGAAAAGTAATACATATATATTATTTATTTATTTTATAATTTATCGATTTGTTTGAATAGGATGTGTATATTATATACACACGACTTATTATAAATATACTTAGTAATGGTATATTTATTCTGTTGGAGAAAAATCAACATTTTTTTATCCATGTAGGCCATTATAAAACTTTGATATGTAATAGAAGATATAACTACGGATGATCAAAGGCTTTTTTTTTTGTTTATAATCGATATACATGTAGTGAACACTTTCTTCTTGTATGGTGAGTGCTCAATCTCTTTCTCTTGAAAAAAAAAAAAAGTGGTTATATTTTTAAAAATCCGACATGTTGGCATGAACGGATTGCGACATTCATTTTCTTTTTTGTGCGTGCTTTCACCATTTTTCATTATGGCGAAGAACATTCACAATCTGACGCGATAAATCCCCCCTTTTTTTTTGTTTGTGTTGCAATGGGACCAAGATAATGGACTACAAATGCCAGATATACGTTAATGTATGCAGTGGCGATACAATATGTTTTCATGTCGTCTTTTGTTTATACAAAGGAAAAGTGAGCGGAGTATTTTATTTCTGGGATATGAAAGATGAATGCTGCTTATCAGTTTATTTTCACATGCGAGAATTGATATTTATGATTAAACATAACTATCATGGGAAAAAGGAAGAAGAAAGGTCTAGATAACTTGTCTTTTTTTCAATTTGGTAGAAACTGAATCAATATGCATAGACTGTAAGTAAAATTTACCGAGTAAACATAATATTTAAATAACCGAAAAAAAAAGAGGTACAAAAGACCATTTAGAATTTATTTTGTAATAATGATACAAATATATCATCAATTTGTAGAAGCCACCATTTACATAATAAATGAATGATATATATTCATGCAAAATCCCGTGTTTTTTTTTAGATAGACATAAATGTTAAGAGAGGGGGGGGGAGATCCAAACATGTAATTATGCAAATCTGGTACACTCTCCGTCACGATGTGCCTATCATTCTAACAAACATTCAGTTCCCCCGGTAATTTTATTTAAAAGCAGGTTTGTTTCAGTTAACAATGGTTATGTACAAATGACATAAACACCCTTTTTTTTTTCTAGACATAAAAAAGGTATTTTTCTTTCAATTTTGTTTTTTAACCATTCATTTAAAAACAACGTTAATATGAGATTACTGTACGTATTTTTACTACTAGTTACTTTAGTAGTAGCCGCCGAAAAGAAAACACTTTATGAACTACTTGATCAAGATGACCGCTTCAGTAAATTTATGAGCCATCTGAAAGAGCGAGATCTGCACCATCTATTAAAGGACGCAAAAAAGGGCACTGTCTTTGTTCCCGTCAACGCCGCATTTAACGAAAACTCCATCTTTTTCAAAGGTACACGCTATTCGGAGGCACAGCTCAAGTATCACTTAATCAATGACACCTGGTATACAGCTTCCTTTGAAGATGGCAAGTTGCTTGAAACACAGAGTGAGGTGGATGGAAATCACCAACTTGTTAAGATCACCACATCGAGTATCAAAAAAAACTATTTTGTTGGTGATGCAAAGGTGACCGATAAAGATTTAAAGGCCACGAATGGTGTAGTTCATGTCATCGATAAGATCCTTACGCTTCCAGTTAATTTAGGTAAAATGTTTTTTTTTCTTTTTGCATGAATTTAAACTAATGACGTCAGTCTAGGTGAAACACTTTCATCTGAAGCGGACTTCCATGACTTTGCCTCAAAGTCGATTCAGGCAGGTATCTACCCCGAATTGAAAAAGCACACAAAAGGTACCATTTTCTTGGCAAAAGGTGACGTCTATGATCAACAGCTATCTTGGATTGAAAAAGCCTATCTTGACCAAGACGCTGGCAAGAAGGATCTGGCTCGTCTTTTGGGCCACCAAATCATTCCTGAAACTTACTATGCAACTGACTTTAAGGAAGGAAAGTCTCATATCAAAACCGCTGAAGGTTCTGAAGATCTTGAAATAAAGAAATCTGGTTCTGATATAACTGTCAATGGTATCAAGGTCGTTGCTCATGATATGTTGTCTTCTAATGGTAAAAAGAGAGAAAAACATTTTTTTTTTCATCAAAAAGTAATTAACCCAAAAACTATTCCAGGTGTTATACACGTATTAGAAGAACCTCTTCTTCCAGATGACATTTCATCATTTTTAAAGATGAATACCAGAAAAACACTTGTTGGTATGAACGCTACTCGTTTTGCCGATCTCTTTGACGAGAATGGTCTTGGCGATTATCTTGATAAAGGTAATGACGAGGCCATCACCCTCTTGGCACCTCCAAATAATGCATTCCCCAAGGCCTATCTTAGCGACATTGAAGGCTGGTTACGTTATCATATTGTTAAGGGTGCTTATAATGAATCCGATCTCGTGGATGGACAGCTCTTGGAAACAGCCTCTCATGATCGTTTGGGCTCATCATTTAATCAGCGTCTTCAGGTTCATATCACCGACCAGGATGAATCCGGTAATGAGTACTTTATAAATAAACGGTCGATCCAATTTGGAAAGTCTGGAACACTTGGTGGTGCAGGTAAAAAAATATAAAATAAACAAGGTCTTTTGTTGATATTTACCCCCCCCCATTTTTAGTTTCTGTTAATGATCATGTTATCATCTACCCCATTTCAAGGGCTCTTGAATTACCGCGCAGTCCACTCAATCAACTTCCTTCCAACTTGGATCTCTCCACTTTTGTTGCAAGTCTCTATGCCTCTGACGCCTCTGATGAAATTGAAGAAACCTCAAGTGTCACCATCTTTGCCCCCACAAACGAAGCGTTTGGTCGTCTTGGGTTACTTTCAAAATGTCTACTCCAACCCGATTACAAACAAAAGCTACAGCAGGTTGTTAAATACCATGCAGTGCGTGGCCTGTTCTACCAAAACTCCACAACGGAGGGCGAGCATCGCGAAGTCACTTTAGCAGGTCCTGAAATCAACCTAAACAAGACCAAGGATGGATTTTTCCTTAGAGGCGCCGGTGCGGGTGACGGTAACGACCGCTCTGTTATTGCAAAAGTCATTGAATCAGATATACTGACATCCAATGGCTTGATCCATACCATCGATCGTGTCCAATTACCTGACAATCTTGATGTGAGCAACCGTGACTTGCTCTCTACCGAAGGAACCACCAGTTTATTGACCCTGCTCAAAAAGACCAACTTGACACACGAGGTATTGGATGATCTTGATAAGCATTACACGGTCCTTGCCCCTAATGATCGTGCATTTGCCAAACTCAACATGACCCGTCTTTTGGAGGATCCGGAGAGACTCTTGAAAATTGCCCGTCTTCATATTATCCCAGCCTCGTTTCCTCGTTTGGAATGGTCAAGCTGGAAACCTGTTAGTCAGTCCAAAGACAAAAAGAAGAATGATGAGCATGACGAAATTGGTTACACTGGTGTTGACTTCCCTACAATGTTGGATGATGATTCGTATGTTGTTATTACCAAAAATGTCGCTGGTGGTTACTCTGTCAAGGTCAAGGGTAGCGACCAAGAGAGTGCCGATGTTGTCGAGTATGGCCGTGATAGCTCTGGTGGCGGTGTTATTGAAATCGATCGAGTCTTGATTCCTCTCGAAATCCAAGAACACCATGGTTGGCCATGGTGGGCTATTGTGCTCGCTGTCATTGGTGGATTCATTGGTGCCGGTGTGTTGGCTGTTGCCATTTATGCAGCTTATGAGTGGTATAAGAAGCGCCAGCGTGGTATCAGCTTGTGAAATGATTACTAAAAAAAAAATCATTATCATAATATAATTTTTTAAAGTCAAAATAATAAAAAATCATTTGAATTAAATGAAAAGTCTGGTTATGTTTTATCTTGAAAAAAAAAAATAAAAAATCCAAGATCCTTGAAAATTGATTAATCTGCAACATGTCTATTTTTCTCTTTTTCTTTTCTTGTCCCATTAATGATAGCTTTTAAACTATGACCAAACTCTTTTCGTGGTATATATCTGCGATCGCTGCCGAAATAATACTCATCGTTCGTTATTTATGAATTAAGCTTTTCCTTAAAAAAGAAATAAAAGAATCTAAGAGAGAAAACCTTATTTTTTGTAGATCATTGGACCGATATTGATTACAGTTGATTGTATTCATTTATCAGGTAAAGAAAAAAAATTGATGTTGCCAATAATGGAATTACTAACTATTACTCTGGATTCTTATTAAAGATTGGATTGTTGGCTCTGGTCTTGGTGATTTTTATACCTATCTTGTACTTGCTGGTATCATTAGTGCATTAAGTGTATATGGTCTAATCGTTACAATTAAAGTAAGTGGTTGTATATTAGCATGAAAAGGCTTGTCTTTTTATTAAAAAATAAAATCGGTAGAAATCAATACAGTATGTTCCACGTTATTCGAGATGTCTCTCAATAATATTGGGCATTCATCTCATCACTGGATGGATACACATTATTTTGCTTTTTACAACCTATCAACCTATTTTGATGAATACTTGTTTACAGAGACAGAAAACGCGGTTTTTTTGGTGGTCCAGTAGTGAAAATATAATGGATTCTACAATGAAGCAAGTGCTGGAAGTTTGCTCAACACAATGGAACAATTTTGCCGTTGAAAAAATAGTGTCATGGGCAGTTTATAGCCTTGTATCGGTATTTTTTTTTTCTTGCTTCTCTTATAGGGCAAATAATGAATGATTTTATATATTTTAGTTGCTATGTTTCTGCGTCATAGTCAAGTACAACCATCGGCTTAAATATGAATATACCCTAGCACACAGTTTAGTAGAGCTTCCAGACCCATGGAAAGGAAACCAACAATTAGAAGAAAAAGAGGTTGCTGGAACCATTGTACCAAATAATATTGCAACTGATATGTATCAACAACGACAAAAACTGTATGCTGAGATCTCAAAAAGACGTCAAGCTCGCAAAAACATTAACCGACGCTCTGTCTATATTGGCTCTGTACCAGCATCGAATCGATTATCTACCATCCATCCACTTGATTTTAGTCAAACAGAGCAAATCGCAGAGCCTGCACCGACATTAGCCGGATCATCGGATAAATTCCCTTCGGTTTATTTGGAAAAAGATGATCCTGTTACTTGGTATCCATCAAATGACCCGACCCATCAAAAAGACAAGGCAAGACGCGCCGAAACTCTTCCGATAGAGAGGATGGAGTATGAAATGTATCGAGATCAGGAATCAAGAAAAGGTTCACTGTCATCCGGTTCTACAAGTGGTCGCCCAACTCGCCAAGATCGCCCTGAAATGATGGGTCAATCTAGAAGGGTCAGGTCAAAAGTGAACCGGTGGTCTACCGTTTATCATAATTTTTCGGCGGATCAATTAAATAATGTTGAAAAATACTCAAATCAGGATGGAGGAGACTCATATACACCTTTATTAACAAATGAGACTAGGGAAATGGACAATGAGGAGGAGGAGGAGGAGGAAGAAAAAGAAGAAGCAGTAGAGGAAAAAGATGAAAGATAGTAATAATATAAAAAAATAATATGTAATAAAAAAAACATTTTTAACTGTTTATATAAGCACCGAAAGTAATGGGGAGGGGCAGAGAGAGTCTTATGAAACAAACCTATCCTTCATTTCGCGCAATACATGTAATACCTCAACAGGATCCATCTTACCAACTCTCATGGAAATGGACTGTTCATTTACCCTTAGAAATGGGTTGTATAGTTTTTCTTGTTCAATGGTCGAGGGTATTGTTACGGCTTTATCCTGACACCACGACCATTTTGCGAGTAGTGCTTCATTATTGGGCTCGATGCTCATGGCAAACTTGAAGAAGAGAGAGTTTTACTACTTTAATGCAGGCATATTGATTCTATTTTCTCACCTTTAAATTGCTTTTTGTATATTCATGACCACAATAAACCCATGTCTCATCAGGTAGTTTTAGTAAAACATGAAATAGAATACGATACATATCTCTTGCATCCCCTTCAAAGAACTTTCCTATTCCACCTACAAAAAGCGTACTGTATATACACAATTTAGGCTAAATGGCATAAAAAAAATTGCGTATCAAACTTACTCTCCAGTGAAAACTGCCTTTTCATTTGTAGTAGGATCCACAACATAGTAACAGACGTGTCCCTTTGTATGGCACGGTGTATGCAACGGAGTGATATCTAAGGATCCCAATTTAAATTCATCATGGTCTTTACAAACATAGTTAATCTCGGGAATACGGGCATCGGCTCCATACACTGCCAATCCGGGTTTCTTGGCTTAATCAAAAAGAGAGAAAGTCGTGTTACAATATCTTTCTATATTTGATTGTTATCAGATATTTTTACCAATAAGCTCAATATTTCCACCAGCATGATCCCAGTGATGATGTGTTGTAAATACACTAATAGCAATGATAAATAAGCATATAAACAAGGATAGGAGAGAGTGATTGTTTACCTAGTAAGCTTTGCACCTGTTTGAGAGATCACATTTAATATCTTTATAGGCTCAACCGGGTCGATCACTGCGGCTTCCTTTGATTTATCGTCAATAAGAATGTACGAATAATTATCTTCAAGAACACTGATTGGAATGATTTTCATTAAAAAAAAAGTAAAGAGGATAGAGGAAGGAAAAAAAGAAGAAGAAAGGGAATACAAATAAATACTTTTTTTTTTTTTTTGGATTTCTTGTAGAAACTTCTGCTGTAGAAAAACAAAACACCGATTTGTTCCTTGATTGACTTGTACTTTTATTGTCATCTCGTAATACTTTAAGGTTTTTCCTGGATCTCCCTGAAGTTGTGTGTTATAGACCATCATGTGATTACTCTATTTTACTTGCTTTTGTCCGATTTATATGTGTATGGAAAGAGTGTCAAAATAGAAGTGAACAGGTTTCTATTATTTTTATTGTGATTTTTTTTTTACTTTTTTTTTTGGTCAGGTTTATATTATTTTAAGGAGGAAACAGTTCATAGTGTTCTTTTCTAGAAACACTGCATGTTACTAACTACAAAATGTACTTATAAACGCTATTATGATGTACTTGATGATGTAAGTGCATGAGTGTATATATTGCTCGATATTATTATATGATAGCAAGTGGCCTTTCCTTTTTTCTGTGTCCATAATCACGAAAGGCATGTCATTCCGGTGTTTAAAATGTAATTTGGTAATGGCGTTGATTGGCTAAGATAAGAAGAAGAAAAGCAGGAAGAAGAAAATTGACAAATAAAAAAATGCGATTGTCGTTCATGTGCACTAAAAGATCATCTTTAATGATTTATTAGATATTACGAAATCCGCCTTATGGAAAAAAAGGAACGCTTGTCGTACTCCAAGATGCTAATTACCTTGGAGATCATGTTGATTGGTTTCACACGCACTCATTTGTAACAGAATAATAATGCTAAATTGCAGAAATACAAGGCGCCCTATCATACAATCCAATCAAAGCGGGAACTGGTCATGGATCTCTCCGACATTTTAACAAAAAAAAAATAATAATAATAAAAAAAAAAACGGATCCCTGTGCTCAATCAAGGGATTGTTTACGTTTGGGAGCTTATTTTTTTACCGATTGCATGGAACTGGGAATAATGAAAATGTTCAAAAATTAAAAATAAGAAAAAAATGTGTCACAAATTGTGTTTCTTCCCTTCCTCCACCTACAAAGCAAAATAAATTATGGTGAGAGAAGGTGAACCACTTGGACATGAATATGTGGACGCAGACGGTGTCAAATACGTTCCGCTCACTCACATTG
Organism: Backusella tarrabulga; assembly: GCA_024139415.1. Lineage (NCBI taxonomy): Eukaryota > Fungi > Mucoromycota > Mucoromycetes > Mucorales > Backusellaceae > Backusella > Backusella tarrabulga. Next base: position 9,538 of record VCJJ01001993.1, read on the forward strand.
AGAACCACATGAACGACGGTGATCAGGCACGTCTGCTAGAGTATTTGGATCCTGAATTCCTCACCGCGACGCCCGATTTATTGACCAAAGACGCCGATCAACTTGAACTGGAAATTAAGGAAAAGATCGATATCAACCTCGACAGTGACGATGACGACGAAATGCAGGAACTCTCAGAAGATCAAAAAGCAATGATTCTGAATCCTCGCGAATACCAGTTTGAATTGTACCAAAAGGCTTTAGAGGATAATATCATTATTGTTCTGGATACAGGTGCTGGTAAAACACTCATTGCTGTCATGCTGCTCAAACAAATGTCATTGATGGAACGTGAAGCACGACTTCTTCGCCGTAATGTAAGTTCAAAAAAACCAGTTTCTTGATATGGGTGCTGAATGTTATCAAAGACAAAACTTTCCTTCTTCTTGGTAGATCGTGTCCCACTCGTTTTTCAGCAAGCAAGTGTTATTAGAGCGAATTGTGATGTTGTTTTGGAATACATGTGTGGTGAAATGGATGTTGATAACTGGTCGGAAAAGCGTTGGAGACAGATATTTGAGGAGAGCGACGTTTGTGTCATGACAGCACAGATTTTTTTGGATACATTGCGACATGGATTTATTAATATGCAACAGGTGAGGGTTATTTATTGTCAAGATGCATTGCCGTGACAACTGACTTATTACTTTAAAAGGTCAATTTGCTTATTTTTGATGAGTGTCACCACGCAACCAAAAAACATCCTTACAATCTTATAATGAGAGAGTTTTATGATCGCTGTCCTACCCCAGATAGACCAAAGATTTTTGGTATGACCGCTTCGCCCATGCATGCTAAAGCCAGTGTAGAAACAAGTGCTACGTAAGCATATAATGTAATCAGTATCAATACATGCAATTAACTTTTCCGCCTCCCTTAATTATTTATTATTTACTTATTTATTATTAGAACATTAGAACGAAATCTGGATGCTCGAATTTATACCGCCTCCAATATAGAGGCACTGTTATATAGCGTCACCAAACCAAAGGAAATTGCAGTCGAGTACCAATCTCCTCCAAGATATGAAGATACCCAGTTAACACAACAGATCCGTTCCAAGCTTGGTAGCATTCCTCGCTTCAAGCGATGTTTTGTTGTCACCTCCGAAGCGCTTCAACATCTTGGTCCCTGGTGCTGTGACCGTATGTGGAAATCGCTTTTGTTTGATCTGGATAGAAAAATGGCAATCGAAACCGGCGATTTGGAAAAGGACTCTTTGATTGATGAGGATCTTGCGCTAAAGGAGGCACACGAAATTTGTGACCCGATTGAATTTGAACGAAATCCTGACATCTCGGATATTACAAAGTTTACACCAAAAGTGCGTTGCCTGATGAAATCGTTACAGATTATCGTCCAAAATATTACCGATTTTTGCGGTATTATTTTTGTGGAACGTAGACACACTGCTATTGCTTTAAAGGCGCTACTAGATTCTCTTGATGTGTTTAATATTATCAACAGTTCGGTTTTAATTGGTCATGGTACTTCTGTGGAAGGAGACGTACAAATGAAGTTTAAGGATCAAAATAAAACTATCGAGGATTTTAGAGTTGGTAAAATCAATCTGTTGATTGCCACCAATGTTGCAGAAGAAGGCCTTGATATTCAACCCTGTAATTTTGTGTTCAGGTATGATACTTGATTGTATGGTCAAAGAGAATAGGATTTAGTCTTGTTGATCTAAAAATAGTCATGATATATATATTTACTTATTCTCCTTTAGATTCGACTTTTTCCATACACTCATCGCTTATATCCAATCTCGTGGTCGTGCCAGAAAACCAGGATCAAAATACATCCTATTGATGGAGGGTTCCAACGGAACCCAAAGCGGTATGTTGCGTGAATTTAGAGATCTGGAAAAAAAGATGAAGGCATTCTGTCAAGAGCTACCCTCTGAACGCAATGTGGCTAGTAAATTTGCGATAGGCGATGATGAGTACTTCTCGGAAGACTCGGATGATGAGGATTATCTGGAAGGCTCCTACTTTATCCCAGAAACTGGTGCCACCATCACAAAACAGAACGCCGTCCCACTCATCCATCGGTACTGTAGTTCACTTCCTTCCGACAGTTTTTGTGTCTTGAAACCTATCTTTGAAATCACCACCACAAGCGAGGGGTTCAAATGCATGCTTCACTTGCCAAGTAACGCCGCCCTTACTGAATTCGAATCGCAGGTCACTCGCTCCAAGGATCATGCAAAGGCGCTTGTCTCTCTCCAGGCATGTAAGGAGCTCCGTCGAGTAGGTGTATTGGATGATCACTTGATACCTTTCAACTATAAGCAAGAAATGCTGGGTGAGATGGCGGCCCAACATGATGAAAACGGTCTGGTCATTGGTAGTAAACGTCGTCACGGTATGTATGAGAAGCGCACACCCAAGCTTTGGGATCGACCTCAGGCGATCGAAGAGGAAGAAGAAGTGATCGGTGTCGAAGTCGATGAAGATCTTTTAAGAGCTGTTGCACATAAACATGATGACGAAAATCAGCAAAAGCCAATTCTTAACCATGCAACGGAGCTGCTCAAGCAAATTCCTCAATTTACGCCTCTAGAAGAATTGCAAGCCCAGGAGAAAGAGGAGGCCTCAGAAGAAAAAGTAGAAGAAGAGAAATTAAAAGAAAAAGAACAGGAGCAAACAGAAGCAGAGACTGAAGACAAGTCAAACAGTGATCTTACTAATGGAAACGCAACCGAAGAGACAAAAGCAGAACTCACCGAATTGGAGAAACTAAACATGGTTAGTTTGGATGACGAAGAGGAGGAATTGGAGGAGGAGGAAGAAGAATTAGGCGAAGGGCCCTTTTCTCATTGGATGACTGTTTTGGAGGTGCTGATGAAAGATAACAAATTCAACGGTCTCCCATATCGACGCATCTGTATCATGTCCAGGAAATCCGTTCCAGAGATGCCCCAGCTCAAGTTATTCTATAAAACCGAACCTTTCCACGTTAACGTTCGCCCTCTACCAGTTGAATTTTATTTCGACCGAGAACGCACCCTTCATCTTTCATACTATATGCCAAAGTTGCTGAAATCCCTTTTAAATAAAGATTTCCATTGTCCTGTTGTAGATATGCCTTATTACATTCTACCCTTGGTGTCAGGATGCGAGGATGTACGGTATGAAGATTTATCGGTGGAAGAGTTGGAGGAGCTGATTGATTGGGAGGAAATCAATAACATTGTCGAATTTAAATCAGAACCATTTGTGTTGGATGGCAACCCAAAGCCCAAGGATAAGATTGTGCTCGATTATACCAGTAATAGACGCCAATTTATGATTGAAGACATTCGTTATGACATGAATCCCAATAGTCCGGTACCCAAAGATACACCCTGCCGTGAATCGGAATATAGCTCTTTCCAGGCATACTACGAAGAAAAGCAAAAGATGGTACCCACCGACCTCAACCAGCCAATGATTTATGCTCGTCAAATCAGAAAGACACTTAACTTTTTGTATCCTGGTGAGATTGGTATAGGCAAAATCAAGGGCAATTTGCACTCTTGGGTTGTGCCCGAGTTTTGTTATACCTACTACATGAGTGCAAGTGTCTTTTTGGGCATGCTAATGGTACCCTCCATCATGACACGCATTGATTCCTTTTTGTTGATTAAAGAGGCACAGGTGAGATACGATTTACATATGGAAGATAACTCTATGCTAGAGGCATACACTTGTCCTGCTGCAAGTATGGAAATGAATTATGAACGTCTGGAAACACTGGGTGGTAAGTTTACATTTGTAAGCGATATTCTATTTGATATTAATTCAACCATTAGATTCCTTGTTGAAGTTCCTCGCGACAATCCGTTTGTACATCAACTTTCCCTTTTCCGACGAAGGTCAGCTCCATCATTTGCGTATTCGTGTTATTTGTAACAGAGCACTATATCGTGCCGCCAAGCGTCTTAAAATTTACCGTTATGTAACAAGTCAAGCCTTTAACCGTCGTTACTGGAGACCGCCTCATTTCACTTCACCTGCCGATAATCCAGAAACGATCGAGAGTTTGAAGTACCACAAACTTTCTGACAAGACATTGGCCGATATTGTGGAAGCATCGCTTGGTGCTTCTTTTGTCACTGGTGGATTAGAGGAGGGGCTTCACACTGCTATACAGATGCAGATTCCTTTTGACGATATCAAGTGTTGGGCTGATTTTGTACCTACTTTTATAGAGTCTAGAAAAAAGGTCCCACCTAGAGCCGAGGCCAAAGCACTGCGTTTACTTAATTTACCAAAGCTTTATGAGATTACAAATCGTACCTATAAAAAGCCTTTATTGATTGTGGAAGCCATGACACATGCAAGTTTACCTAACTCACAAGCACCATGTTATCAGCGTCTTGAATTCTTGGGTGATGCCATTCTTGATTTTTTAGTTATTCGCTATCTTTATTCAAAGTATCCCAATGCTGATCCAGGTCAAATCACTGATTTGAAGGATTCCTGTGTCAATAACCACATTTTGGGTATCATCTGTCTCGAAGTAGGCCTTCACAAACACATCATTCACTATTCAGGAAGACTTGTGCGAGCCATTGAGCAGTTTGAAATTGATATTAATCAAGTCAAGGCCGATGGTTTGGCAGTGGGTGAATACTGGCGTAACTTTAATATTCCAAAGGTCTTGTCTGATGTGGTGGAAAGTATGCTAGGTGCCACTTTTGTAGATGCAGGATTTGTATTGGCGCCTGTCGAAAAGCTGTTTGAGAAATGGTTTTTGCCCATTCTGGACAACCATGTTACTCCCGAGCTTATTAAATTCCATCCTGTCCGTTCATTTATCAACTATATTCAGCGTTTTGGTTGTGAAGATTTTAAACTTCGGTAAAGCAAAAGGTATGAATTGAATGATGTGATATTTATTCAACTGTTTTTAAATTAGAAATCACACCACAAGTGGTACAGATATGAACAGTCAAAAGTGTGTTATTTTCCTTCACGACAAGCCATTGGCTAACGGTGCTGATTGCAACATCAAGATTGCCCGTAGACACGCAGCAACCAAGGGACTCAAAAGACTAAAAGATGAAGCCGGTTTATTAGAATCCATCTGTAATTGTAAGATATCGCTTGTAAAGAGGGGCATTTTGAAGAAGGCAAAGAAAAAGGCGTATGATAGTGAAGACGAAGATGAATAAAAAAAAAATCATGTGATTGATAAAGCTCCGCACCCGGCGAGCATGTCTTTTAAAATAAAATTTGTTTTTGTATTCTTGTTCTTTTCCTTTTACTTTTTCAAACTCGTCGTGTATTAAAAATGCTTCGTGCTGCTTTCACTGGTGCTATTTCCCGCGTTGCTGTTCGCTCTACTCTTACTGTCGCTCGTCCTGCTGCTATTGGTAAACTATTTTTTTATAATACGATCAAGTGGACGAGGAAATAAAAAAAGATTCGGAAATCTAGCGACGACTAATAATTATAAAAATTAATTTAGGACAGCGCATGTACTCTTCTGCTCATGAAGACGAAAGCTTTGAATCCTACACCGAACGTTACATCAAGTTCTTTGACGGTGTTGAGGATCTCTTTGAACTTCAACGTGGCTTGAACAACGCTTTCGCCTACGATCTTGTCCCTGCTCCCTCAGTTATTGAAGCTGCTCTCAAGGCCTCTCGTCGTGTCAACGACTACGCCACTGCTGTCCGTGTTTTTGAAGGTCTTAGAGATAAGGTTGAAAGCGAGAAGCAGTACAAGGAATATCTTGAGGAATTGGCACCTATCAGAAACGAATTGGGTATCCAAACCGTTGATGAATTGAAGTAACGAAAGAATCTTTATATAAATCATAGAAATCAAAAATAGTTTAATACCAATATTTATATTTATATTTATATTTTCATAAAAAAATGACAAAAAGAAATGCACATTGTGTGTTGTAATAATGGCATTGATCTCTCATACTAATCAGTTTAAAAGTCTTTTTCTTTTTTTGCTGGGGCAAAACTCCGCGAGGTGACGTCTCATTCGTGTGTGTGTTTATGTTTGTATCTGCATTTTACATTAAGTGAAACCAAAGACATATTGAATAAAGAAGAGCATTGTAATAAAGTAAAAAATAAGCGATGGATATCCTTTTTATTATTGGTATTATTTTGAGTTTTTTGCTTTTTGGTACGTGAGATGGTTCAATAGCCAATGAATCTGGGTTTTGAGAATAATTAAACTTTATAATCCCAACGAAATCCAGGACATTTGTTACTGTGAATAAAGAGAATGATGAAAATCAGTGAATCAACCGTGAAATATTCTTTGACATCACAAGTAAAATGTTGAAGAATCCAGAAATATAAATCTGGGATGTCACTAATTTTAAAATATCTTGTATTTCATCCATTTTAGTTTTGTTTGCATTTCTGACCATAAATTTCAGTTGCATATTGTGGTTTTACAATTTTACATTTTTTACACTTTTACACTTTTACACTTTAGCATTTTGGCATTTTGGCATTAAAGAATGGTATGATAATGAAGTACTAATAAGCATTTACAATTTGGGATAGGGAAAATCCCGGCCCTTTGTGTATTAATTTGAATGTTTACACTAGGGATCTAAGAGAATCAATTGGGAGAGACATAGTATCATGAATTAACCCATTTTAATTTTCATGCAGCTGCTTTTCGATACCAATCAATAGACTTGAAGGTAAGCAAGGTCTTTTTAAGCCATTACATATACTTCAATCGTTCCATTATATAGTTGTGATGGTATAAGCAAAAGAAACATTGTGTTTCGAGCGTAACTCAGGGCACAGGTTTTAATATATCATTGCTTTTTTTTTGTATACAAGCAATAATTCGCATACTCTTATTTTTTATTCAAAAAACTCGAAATTGGGCACCAACACTCGAATTTTACGAACTTGCTTTGAGTCTTTACTTTTCGTAGTACAAATGGTTGGGTGCTATATATATCTTTAATATACTGAATTAAGCCTTTCTCTTTCATTTATCTGTCATTATTATACTTCTTGGACTTAGTGTCATTAATAGTATTTACTGCCTTGAGCAAAATATCCTTCACTTTTTTTTTTGGTATACTCGTGGATTGAAAACCAATATATTAAGGGAAGGTGCATGAATAGACTGTAGTACATATATATGCAGAAGAGAGAAACTAGTATGGGGTTTTTCGTAGTCATTTCCTGTTAACACAAGTCCCTACTTAATGATCAGCCCTTTTCGATTCTCGAGACCGTTATTTTACATCATTTTATTACAATCAAATTTAAAAAAGGAGCCGTGATTCCTCGGAATAAAGGATAATCAAAGAGATCTAAAAAATATAACACTAAATACAACTGTAAAATGAAAAATATAGTTTATTTTCTTTCTGATCTACAAACTTCATTTGTTCCCATACTTAGCATCATCGTATTAAATGGATTCACCGGGAAACATAGATAGGCGATATATCGATTTAATCGAGTACTTTGAATGCTCGACAAAAAAAGGTGGACGGTGTCGATGTTTAATCGACATGAGCACTTAACCAAGTGGATCGAGTAAACTTCAACATGCTCTATCAAAATGAGCATGTTAACTTTCACTCGACTTTATCTATTTAAATCCAGTAAATCAATAGATGCTCGACTTGCTCTATTTCAGTAAAGTGGACAAATGAAAATGCGTTTCTTTTTATTTGAGTTAGCAAATGAATCATATATCATTTTTATATACATTGTCAGACCAAACAATACGCACAATATCAATAATAACGTCATTATCAATCATTATTGAAATAGAAAGAACACATATATTATCATCTTATACTGTGTTTTTCAAAAAAATGAGAAAAAATTACAAATTAATGGGAAAAAAAGGGGAAATAATTGAGAAAGCATTACAGATAAATGAGAAAAGTGATAGTAATTATTGAGAAAGGGGGCATATATCATGTGTACAGAGTATATTTCAGGCAATGAGCAAATAGTGGTTGGTAGCCATGTAGCAACGTTCATAAAGGTTTATTGTTTCCCGATGAAGAATAGCATGATGTTAAGTGATAGAGTAGCGAACCAGCATGACAGAG
>VCJJ01001995.1:11322-23431 GCA_024139415.1 Backusella tarrabulga
TCAGTTTCTCGAAAATCTATAATTTTTACCATAAGATCATCGACGGAGTGTTGATATTCTTGAAATAGTAAAATGGACAAATTAGTAGACTTCTTTGTATGGTAAAAAAAAACCCTTCTTGACAGAAGCTAGTATTTGTGATCTAGAACTTATTTATCCAAGAAATTAAGAATGTCGTTGTTCTCAGTGAGATATTATGTAGAATTAGATTATGCATGGAGAAGCTGATATTTCAAAGATAAAAAAATAGAGAACTCTTCCATAAGGTGGTTCTATATTATTATTATTTTTTGCATATGGTGTTTATATTATTTTGAAACCGTGTAAAGGACTTGCTCAAAAGGCCGTATCTCATCATATTTTTGCTTGTCTTTGGTCTTTGTAAATACATAATTGAAGTCCTGACTTGGATGTACCATTTTATTGGTCTCTCTTTTCCATTGATTGATAGTCATTTGAATAAAGACTATAAAAATAATATTTTCATCAATTGTAGAACATTATTCAAATGTATAATGCTTTATATTTTCAATTCGTATTATTGCTTGTGAACAGTCTAAAAAGATCGTTTTGAGTACAATAAAGTAAAAAAAGGTGAAAATCTGACAGTTCGGAGGTACCGTGACCATTTTTTGAACAAAAAAAAAGTAATTGTTATTTGTTTTTTTGTTTATTTTTTTTTCTTCTTGTACTTAACTTATTCTTTCTTTTTTTTCAACCTGCGCAGAAAGAGAGATATGATAGCAGACCATAGCATTACGAATATACTTTGCGTAGTAGGTTTCATTATAAAAAAAGTATAGATAAACAATCAATATAGTAATCTTTTTTTTTGTTTTAGAGTGGAATATCAAATATTCGGTTTCGAGCATATACGCAAAGTTGTACAAAGAGCTCCTTAATATCGTTTTTACAATGTGAAACTGAAGAAGAAAAAGAAAGAAACGTATTGCTTGAGACATATCAGCACATGATATCACTCAATATCCCGTCAGTCTGGAGAATCAGACCCACAAAATCAGATACTTTGACCTTGGAATTATGGGTGTTTTGGTTTGAAGACCGGCACACTGGCCAGGTTGACGCCAGTATCAATCATAACGACCTTCAAGGTAAATATAGAGACGAGCACTTGTATCATTTATCAAAAGACTAAGCTTATACATTATTTAAATAGAAATCGCAGTAGGATCACTTAATTGGGATCAATTCATGTCCAAGAAATCGTCACCTTTTGATCTTGAATCCAATGAAGATTACAAATTAGAAATCAATCAAGAATACAAGTTGTTTATAAGAGCGATTCGAAATCTAATACAGCAATCTATGATTCAGGCTGGAAGGTTTTGTTTGGGCGAATTCTATGTGTTTCCTAACAATAATAGCAAAACCAATCACTATCATGCGGATTCAGAAAATACAATGCTAGCCTGTATGTATAATATTTATTTATGTTCAACAAACCTTGTATTTCAACCAAATGCAAGGCGCATGCGTATCAGACCATTGTCAATGATGGATAAGAGTAGTGTGGGCTTGAAAGGTTAGTTTTGATTTTTTTTTCTTTTTTTTTCCCCTCAAAAAGAGCGAGAGTGAGAGCATATATATTACAAAAAGTAGAGTGAATAAATACATTAACCAGCAAAAGTGAGTGCGTATATTGGGAAAGAGGGAAAGAAAAAAAAAGCATAATAATCAATTGACTCGTTGTCTCTTATTAAGCCTTGCCCTAGTTTTACTTAGCCCTACCGGAAACCCCGCTCGACTTGTACGCTTTCTAACAGAACCCGAGATTCAGCAATCCACAATAGATGCATGGGCCCGATTCTTTCATATCAATCCTGACGTGCTATCAATAAAAGACGACCCTGAGATGCCCAGTCTTGTTTCTGTACGTACCTCCCAAGGTTACACTGTGCTCTATCCTACTGCGCTTATATTTGTAAAGACCGATATCAAAATGTCGCCTCCCTTTGCAGCAGGCACCGAGGGTATGATGGGCTTCAATCGAGGCTTGATTGAGGATTTTGGATCAAAGCTATCTCGGTACAACTACTATGACCACATCACGGATAGCAGAACTGCATTTGTAGACTACTGGGCTTACCGTGACCCAAAATATAAATTAGATGATTGCGTGTTTGATACCTTGGTCAATGGCCCGTTATTAAAGGATATAACTCAGCTGAACGTGGAGACACCCAAGACGGAGCCTCCGCCAACACAAACACAAAAAATAGAACTACCGTCACCCAATAATGAAGATGATGAAATGGAGGACAAAGCAGAAGGGGAAAGAGAGGAGGACAATAAAAGGAAGCAGGATAAGGCAGTTCGAAATATGAATCTTGGAGAGTACATGCTGTCTCATTTTATGAAGGGTGCGCTTGATACGGACTCAATGGAAGAACAGGAGGAGATTATGCCTACACCGAATACCGAGAATACACAAGAAATAGCAGTAAAACAAAAGCTGAATGACATAACCGCCGCATCTACTGTTTCACCAGAACCTCAACTAGATTATGTGGATTCGTCATGGCACATGGACTCGTTTGAAGATCTGGATTTTACAGTCACTGAAGCTGATTTTGATTTTTTCGAGAGCCCAGCTACGACCGCAACTCCTGCAGCAGCAAAGGTTGTTCCTTCACCTGCTCCTCCTCCATCGACTTTATCCAACTCCATGATCGCCGCTAACGATGAGCCAAGTCAGGTTGAAGGACCCATTCGAGAGTGTGAAGATTCAGTCGCTTTTATGCAAGAGCAAAATATCACAGAAAACAATGAGATTGAAGGGGGAGACGATATATCCAATGCTGAACCGATGCAAGTGGATGAAAATTCAACCACGTTAATAAAAGATGAGACTATTCCACAGCATGCAAATACGCCAAGTGCACCCAACCCCGACTCAGCAAAAATAAACCCTCCCAACTCGGACATGTTTCCGTTTATCCCATCCGAATACCGTCCCGTTCCTCTCGTCTCATTCGTCAAAGATGAGAAATACGGTCCAGGTGGAAAATATGTATATCCAAAGACACTTGGAAAACTCAAATCAAAACGAAAGTTATATCACCCAGATTATATACCGGCAATCAAACGAAGCAGTAAGAAAACCAACCAAGAAGACAACACTTCATCATTACAAAAGGGTCAAACCCCAGCCGAGGCGATTGTTATAGACGACGATGACAATGATGACTACGATGATGATAATGTGAGCTGTGATAGTGATTGCAGTACGTGTGATAGTGCCAGCAGTAGCAGCAGTAGTGAATACGAATCAAGCTCAGAAGAAGAAGAAGAAGCCAGCACAGTGGATAGACCCGAGTTGAACATTCAAAAGTTTAAAAAGAGCATTGCATTTTGTCTAGTAAGCGTAACACGCCACGACCAACCTGAGGATGGAAACCAGCGTCTCGAGTACGATACACCCTTTTCCCAGGTGCTGACGGGTGTGGTAGTCAAACCGATCAAATGGAGATTCAATAGGGCAATGAGTCAGTCATTGGATTTTCTCTGTCAGCAGGCTGTCTGGGGAGGCTATCCATTTGCAGGTGGTCTCTCTGAATTGACCAGCAATGGCGGGGGCCTATTATCGGATCCTGCACGGATCATGATGCTACGCAGGGCAAACTTGATGCAAATGACGCGAGGCAAGGTCAACCATACGTCCTCGCTGCCTCCCGACTGGAATGACGTTGTGACAGAGTTTAAGGGTGTGTTGACACAGTTGTTTATAGAAAAGGAAGGCGAACCGATGGAAGCGGCGTCGTTTTTAAATGAAATCCGTGTTTCCAGTACAGTGGATATTAAGGGACCATTGAATATCAACCAATACTATAGCTTAGAAGGTAAATGCATTTAAATAATATAAATGTGTGTAGCGGTATACTAATGGGAATAAAATAGATTCTGGTCAGCAAGTTCATCCGAAATATGGCAAATTTCAAGTAAAAAAGAAACGGTCCACATTACCTAATCTAAGAAAGCTCGACCTACCTGAAATAACCGTAAATAGAAACGAAACAGTATTAGAGGGCTCTGTGCGTATGTTTCCGTTTTGGGAGAAGCTAGGACTTTCACCTATTTCCATCCAAAAGAATGTTCGCTATTTCGTTATTTATCCGCAAAATACAGACATTGAACGTTCAGTGCTTCATTTCTTTAAGGATCTGAGTGCAATGTACGAGGCGTGTCATTTGGGAATTCACAGACCAGGAAAGGCGGATAACTATAAGAATGGATTGGTGCCTGTGCCGTTAATTGGTAAGACTCTTTTGTATCTATAGCGTCCTTTTTATTTATCCACTGTTATTTTTATTTTACTAGACTTGAATGATGTAACAAATGTAAAGAAACGATTACGAAGTTATGAAGACACTTGTGAAAAATTTGGAAAGATATTGGCACAAGGAGAAAAATACAAGAACCAAATCTACACTGTAATATATATGATCAACCCGGGGCCCTATCTCTCTTCCAATCTAGATATGTGCCACTGTTTTTATAAGCTCAAAGAGATGTACCAAAGTGTTTTACAATCTCATCCACTCAACAGCAACAATGCATTTGTATTGCAACTACTACCTATGGAGCATCTACTACGACCTTCTGCTTTCGGAGGATATCTTCCTCAAGGACTAAAAGAAATTGCGTTTTCAGTCTATTGTAAATGTCCTACTCTATCTCAAAAACAAACAACAACCTCCATTTCCACCACCACACCAACAAAAAGTAACAATACATATACCCCGCTTTTTGTATTATCCAAAAAGATACCAGAGAAAATTGAATACAAAACCAGCAACATTCGACATTTCCCGGTTATTGCCAACCAGGACATCACGATCCATATGACTTACTGCTTTAGCTTCAATCGTAACTGGATGGCGGTGGTGTGGGTAGATGCCCACGGAAACCAACTCGAGCATGCACTGTTTGATAGAAAGGCGGCATACAAGGAGGCTTGGAGTCGTACATTGGAGATATTCCAACAGTATTCGTTACCAGGCAGAATCGTGATTACAAAAATTGGACTCATGTTTGAGGATGAGCTTTTATACTGGCTGAAATATGTATCGCAAAGGAAGGATCAGGTTGTTATTGTTAGTCTTGATATTGAGACAGGGTTGGGTTTGCACTTTAACGAAAACGAGCCCAATTTCGACCCCATCATTGCGGAACAGCAAACACAGTCCATGCCTTCAGCATTGGATCCTCGTAAAGGGCGTCCTAGTCTGAATGAAAGGGCCGATGTGGCGAATCATGACCACGTCCAATCCTTGGTTCTCAATCATCGAGTGCTTTATTCGCAAAAACGAGAACGTGCGTACAAGAGTATTTTGAGAACAGAAACCCTGTCTGAAGCGGAGAGCTGGATAATGCCATTGGCGACAGGGTATCTGATTCACCGTCTTGGAGCGGAGAGTGATGTTAATCCTGTTTTTGAGCAAGCTAATACAAAACCATTCATTGCAGAGGTTTGTTTCAAAAGAGATCAGCATTTTTGCTTCATAGATTAACCATTACTATTTAGGTTCATCTAATTTATAATCGCACGCCTGGCTCCGCTTATACTACATTACAAAACCTCTTACAAGACTTTTACTCACTTTCGTTTATCGATCCTGTTACATCCTGTGGATGTCTACCTTACCACGTTGTTTTAGCAGAAAGATTAAGTCGACTTTTGCTCATTGTAGATAACAATAGCATCCAATACTCTTCTTATTCTTAATAATGTATAGCTTTAGTAATAAACTTGTGCTCTGTGCTACATAATCTTTTTTTTGTAATTATGCAGTTTATTCCATCTTTTATTTTGCACTTATAGATACATTCACAAGCAATTATACGTATTGTAAATATTAAAAACGGCAAGATAAAATGATAGATTTATTCTCTAAAATAGTAACGCTATAAACAAAAAGAGTGGATGCTTTGTGAGAGATGATGAATATTATATGGTTTTTGTAGTGTCGAGGCTAAAATAAGTATTGATTTTTCCTCTTTTATGGTGATTATACTTCAATGCTCTTTGTCTCTGTCTCTCCCTCTTCATTCGTTTCTCTTGAATCAATTTCTCCTCACGTTTTGTTGAAGGTTTAGGATTATCGTCCTCGTCCTCGGACCATTCCACGTGTCTTGTCTTTGTCATTTTATTCGAAATTGTACTCCAACTAAATCTCATGATGCTTGGAAAGCCAAAGAACGAATCCTCATTTTCATCAAGCCATCGCACGGTATTGGGGTCGGATGGATAGCCCGAGCCAAACGCCTTTGAGATCTTACTGCCCTCCAATGCGTCTTCTGGCCACACCCAATTATTTACAAACTGATCACGGGTGACCTTGGCGCAGATACTGGCAGCACTAACAATGGGATATAATGAATCGGCCTTGGGTTCGACGGTAATGAGACTGTTGGGGAAGAATGAAGAGAGTTTGACTTGGTATTTTGCGGATGGTCCTACTGGATCGACATAAATCTCGGTGAGGTTGATGCCGCTATCCACCACTTGTTTGATCAGTTTGATGGTGGCGTCGTGTGCCATTTCGTTTAAATTATAAACCGGTCTATTCGTTTTTACATGAGTTTCTATATGAGATGAGCACATTTCCTCACCTTTTAAGCATATTTGTAGAGATATCTTGAGGCGAAATGACATAAACAGCCCAGCCAACCCAATCCAGATTGGCCTCAATGATGCTTGCCAATTTGACACGCTTTTCATCCGTCAGTTTTTTTGAATCTATATCGCAATCGTTGGGTATTTTATATAATTGACTTACAGGTACATTTTTGACGTACCATCAAATCCCAATTTTTTGAATTCTTCATAGCGCGAGAGTGGACAATAACTCACTGCATAGACCATAGGACCTTTATATAGTTTATTAGCCAATCAGAATCATGATATCAAGTTTGCTCAATACACTTACCAAGACATGGACCTCGTCCTGCTTCGTCAACACCCAACACACACGGTTCGTTGGGAACGCCTAGTTTGTTTTGAACAAGACATTCCGGAATCGGACTTGCATATACATAGGACTTTGTTAAGGGTAAAGTGACTGAAGGAAGTAAGGAAGTATTGGTCATCCAAGCTTGGTGAAAAAAGTGAAAAGAAAGGGAAGAGAAAAGCTTTCATGAACGTTGTTCCTATTTTTTTTCTTTCTCTAATTCAAAACGCAAGTCACAATTTTGTCTGGTGTTTTTTCTAAGGCACTGTCCCTTCCCGGGGGGTCTTTTTATTATTGTTTCTTTAATAACAAAATGAGCTTTATACCTAGATCCTTTCAGCGCTTTAGTAGAATAGCAACACCTTATGCCGCCAGCAGATTCACAAAACCATGTGCAGCTCCCATGCGCTTTGTTCATTCGTCACCCAAGGAGTACACGGGCGTCCAGTCGGCAGCCTATCACTTCAAGCGACAGCGTCATATGCCCTATTTCTTGGAGTATCTCATGTGGGTTGTGTTTGGATCCGAAGCACTCCACTTGATTTGGCTCAAAATGGAATATAAAGAATATAAAGAGAAGATCGAACACAAAAAGAAGTTACTGGAGGAACTGATTGAACGTATTGAAAATGGAGAAAAGATCACGAGTGGGATGAAGGAGGAGATCAAAATGGTGCTGATGAATAAACATGCAGAAGCGGCGGTGGATGATGATATAGATGATGATTATCTCGACAAGTGTAAGTTTGTTTGTTTTACTTGCTATATGTCAAAGTCTAAAAAATGGGTCTTGATAGTAATTGCAAAGTCGGAGATTCAAAATAATGAAAAGGGCTCAATAACGGAAAGTAAAGCAGTAAAGAATGCTGAGGAGGAGTCAAAATGGATGGAGATAAAGGAGAATAATAATAATAATAATGATGATGATGATAATAATAATGCAGAACCTGTTAAAAAGAAGCCTTTCTTCTTGTAAATGATTGTAATAATAATAAAGCTTGGTTTAACATAGAAGCCATAATTATCATGCAAACGTACAAAAGGGAAGGGATTCATATCAGCGTGGGAGATAACGGACAGCAAATACATCAACCAATTGGACTGATAATTTCATTTTCTGGATGATGGAGGGTGTTTATATATATGTATATCGCAATGGAATAGAGATCATTGTCTAGATTGCTCTATTGATCATAAAGACGTTCAACTCCATAAACATAAGTGACGGTAATATAGTGAACAAGAGTCTACATTCATGTTTACATAATCAAGCTGAATGTTTTTTTTATCACCCGACTTTTGAGAAAACTTTTTTTTTGTTTGTTTTTTTTCTGCGTATTTTGCCGTGCCTTTATTTTTAATGTTTACCAAATTTATTACAAAGGGCCAGATCCGTAACCTGGCAACTTTCAAAAATGACTTTGGACCGAGATTAGCTGCATTAAGAGCAGCAATGACGAATATTGATGCCTTGTAAGTTCAACTCTATACTCGAAATAAAACCCGTACTAACTCTTTTCACCAAGTGTTGTACCAAGTGAAGATGCTCACCAGGTAAACTCCCTCTCATTTCATACAAAACATTCTAAGCTCATTTACACAACAATATGCAATAGAGTGAGTACACGGCAGAATGTGATAATAGAAGAGCGTGGATAAGTGGCTTTACAGGTTCAGCTGGTAAAGAAACCCAGTGGATATTTTTTGCATTTTTCTTTAACCCTTTATTTTCCAGGCTGTGCGGTCATTGAAAAGAACAAAGCTTCATTATTCACAGATGGACGCTATTTCCTTCAAGCTGGCAAAGAACTGGACGGAAAACACTGGACACTTATGAAGCAGGGTCTTCCGGGAGTGCCTACTTGGCAAGAATATTTGGTTAAAGTAAACAAGACACGAAACAAGAAGGAAAATGTCTACTAAAAACATTTATTGTCATTGAATAGAATATGCCACACAATTCAAATATTGGCATAGATCCATCCGTGATAAGCTTAAGCGACGCAAAAGCATTAGAGGAAAGCTTAAAGACGATTGGATCCAAATTAGTTTATATCAACCAAAACCTAGTGGATGAGGTCCGTACAGATTTGCCAGCAAGACCTTCCAACCCCATTAAATTGCACCCCTTTAAATATGCAGGAAAATCAGCTAAGCTTAAATTAAATGATTTACGTCAATCGTTGAATGGTAAGAGTATGGTGGTATCGGCATTGGATGAGATTGCATGGTTGTTAAACCTGCGTGGCTCGGATATACATTGTTGTCCTGTCTTTTTCAGTTATGTCATTGTGGGGCCCAATGATGCGGCATTGTATCTTCAACCTTCATCTCCTTTGTCTGAAAAGGTGAAAGAGCATCTGGAGGAGGCAAAGGTGAGCGTGCGTGATTATAGCCAGTTGTTGGATGACTTGAAGAGATCGGATGGTTCCTTTTTGGCGGATGGTAGCACGGCAAACATGTCAATTATAAAAGCATTAGGCGATGTAAGTATATTTCCAATGTGCACAGCGGAAAGAGACTAATCCATGTGGAAATTAGGAACGTATCCATATCGGTAAATCGCCCATTAGTCTCGCTAAAGCCATCAAAAACGAATCGGAGCTAAATGGCATGCGAAGCTGTCATAAACATGATGCAGTCGCACTCTGCAAGCATTTCTCGTGGCTCTCCGATATGCTTGTCAATCGAAAGGAAAATATCAGAGAATACGAGGCCGCCAGTCATTTAGCGGATACACGTGCATTGGATCCAAATTACGTTGGCCTCTCATTTGATACGATTGCGGCTACAGGTCCCAACGGCGCCATCATTCACTATAACCCCGATAAAGAAAATTCACCCATGATAAACCCACGACGCATCTACTTGTGTGATTCAGGCGCTCAGTATTTGGATGGAACGACTGATGTAACACGTACTTATCTCTTTGATGGCGAGCCTACTGAGTTTCAAAAACGTGCCTTTACAAGAGTCATGCAATCGCACATTGCGATAGATAAAGCCATCTTTCCTCAGGGCACCACAGGTAATACCCTATTGTATATAGGTATAAATGCAGGAAATAACGCAACTAAAACAAAATTAGGTTATCAGTTGGATTCCATTGCAAGAGCTCCCTTGTGGGCAGATGGATTAGACTTTAGACATGGCGTCGGACACGGCGTGGGTGCATATCTTAACGTGCATGAAGGCCCAAATGGGATAGGCGCAAGAGAATCGTATAAAGATGTACCATTTCAAATTGGTATGGTGGTGACGAACGGTAAGGCAATATGTTTAGCGAATATCATTACCCTAATACCTATGTAGAGCCTGGTTACTACGAGGATGGTCAATTTGGTATACGCCTTGAAAATGTCTTGACCGTACGAAAGTCCAATAGCCCATATCGATTTGGTAAAAGAGACTATCTAGGGTTTGAGCACATGACATTTGTGCCATTTGGGAGAAGATTGCTGGATACAAAAATGCTAACAGCAGAGGATCAAAAATGGATTAATAACTATCATCAGGAATGTAGGGCTGTCTTGGAGCCTCTGTTAAAGAATGATTCAAAGACTTTATCTTGGGTTGAGCGTGAGACAGAGCCTTTGTAACAGTTGTTCTGTTGTTGTTGTTTTTTAAGGAAAGAGAAAAAATGTAACAGACATTATAAAGAGTTGACATACATATACTCACATGCTACATCAAGCGCAATAAAACCTTTAATACTCATACAAAACGACTTGTAGGCATGTCTGTAATTACTTTTTCCTCTTAGGGCATTTATTTACTTGAAGGCATTATTAAATGCATTAATGTTTAAGCTTTTTTTTTCTAAATAAAAAAGTAAGTAGACCGCCACGTTTTGCTGTACGCCCAGTCCATTAAACTAATTTTCTTGAAAGCTTAGCCACTGTACAAAGCCAGGTTCAACTGCATATTGCATTTAAAATTAAATATATATATATATATATATTGTACAATAAAAAGAATACATCAATCCAAATAGATAATATTTATCCATTATCACCAATGAGTATAAGGGTTCAGTATACCAAAAACGATTGGTACGACATGTCCAAGCCAACAGTGACACTTTTTAAACTTTCAAGTCATGTTATCATGGTTGATCTACAGAAGCTGAGTATAGACTTTTTACGAATCCATCGAAAATAGGCTCTTTATTGACTGCTGTGCATGTGCAGATTTCCCCCGTCCGTTCATGAATACTAATGAAACTAATCGTTTATTTCATTTTTAGAAAGACTGTCAAATATTTAAATCAAGACAGGAACAACCTGAAATGGATAATAGCTGCAGATTATTGATCCTTGTTATTTTAAAAACATTGTTGATCTTGACCAGTTTGGGTACTCAAACCCTAATTCTGGAATTGAAAACAGTAAACAAAGAGACAAAGCAGGGTAGATCTTTTTAGAATATCGATTTCATATGAATTTATACTTTAGAATAAGAACGCAGATGATAGTTGGTCCTTCTAAACATACCAAAAACAGGGAATTAACGTTAAACAATAAATGTAGACTATATCCTTTTTTTTAAAAGAGCGTGTGCATTAATTATATAATAAATGGCTAAAATAATAGCAGAATAGAATAAAATGAGATTATAGAGTATCACAAGTGATAATAAAGCTTCTACTTTTTTTTTCTTTTTGTAAACTTACCAAATTTCAGTATTAGAGGTTTTTTTTTTTAAATTCTCAAATAAACTCTGATTGGGTTATTGTGTGCGAATTCAAACAAGCCTTGAAAAAAGGGGGGATTGGATCAGCCTAATTAGAGTCTTGAATATATCAAGATCGAGTCTAATACTCAAAATATTCGATCTCAAAAGAAAGATCAGTAACAGCCAACTATTTTCAAGTATAAGCCAGGCTTCTACTACTTGACTAACCACCGTATATATTATATATTATTATATAAAATAAGGCAACGATGCAACATGGTTGACCCTGTTGATAGTAAATAGAGTTACATGCTTCATGCATCTTAATTACCATAATAGCATGCCGAAAGATGGATAATCTTATAACTCTACCATTTAAAGAAAATAGAGATAAAGAGTCCGTGAGTCTAACAAAATAGTAAGCAAATATCGTAGGGTAAACGAAAAAAAAAAAAAAAAAAAAA
>VCJJ01001999.1:17310-31902 GCA_024139415.1 Backusella tarrabulga
TAGTATAGCTTATTAAAACTATTGTAATGGTAAGGCTGTTTTTTATTCGAATCTAGTGCAAGTGAATTAACTTTGTTCCAGACCAGCAAAAGTGCACTGTGAACAACAAGCAACTTCCGCCTCCGACTTGTAAGTATAATTTGTCATTTCATTTATAAGTTTGTAAACTAATCCGGTTTATTTTCTGCTATTTACTTTATTTCGAGTAATTCTTTCTTGTCTCTGCATCTGCTACTTTTTATCTGTATCGATTTATCCCCTTATTTCGTTCATTATATTGTACCAAATGATTGATCTTTGTATTTTTGATACCCCGTATTTATTACTCCGACTTTCTCACTTTTTAATAAACTCTAAGTACAAGTCTCTTGTAGTTCATGTGAATATTGCTGTATTGAATAATAAAGATGGGTTTATTGACTCAAATATTTTAATAAGAGATATTATATGTTGTTGGGAATATAAATCTAATCCAGAGCTTTTACACTTGAAGATGTACAATATATAACTATGGGAAATGCTGGCCGAAAAAAATTAAAATTTCAGCAAAAAGCGAAGGTAATCATCAATGAATTAGTTTCAATTGGTATGTAATAACATTTATTTTTAATAAGGCCCTCGACAAAAAAGATATTTCCAAAGTATACACAAGAGCCAGAAAACATGAGATTGATGAGACCGGGAATGTTAGTGAGTGCATCTATGGAACTTTTGCACACATGCAAGTGATAAATCAAAAAGAGTATTTTTATTCCACTCTAATTGAAGTCAATTTTGCCATAGTGTCAGTTTACAGAAAAAGCAGTGATATTTTCGAACGCAAGGATGAAAAAACAGAAGGTGACCTTCTTATTAAGCTGTGCAGAGGAATATTTGAACATCTTTACAGCGATGAAAAATCTTACAACCTCTCGTATTTACCATACTTATCAATTTTTTTTGTTATATTGCATTTTATTCATTTCCCTTTTTTAGGAGCGATCCTATATCTAAAGAAAAAAGATTGGTCAGAGTATAATAAAGTATGCGCTAGTTTATAAATTAGTCAAGGCAAAACTGGATGCATCACCGCTTTTTTAATATAATGAATTCAGTATCTTAGTTCCCATACTTCCTTTAAGCTCTTTTTTTTATTGGAAAATATAAGCTGAAGCTAGACTTCTAAATGCTTCTTTTTTTTTTGTATTTAAACTTCTAAATGTTTCTGGAACTGATAAATAGAGACACAGGCCTATTTAGGAATGACACAATTCATGTGGGGTGACACTAGGTGGGCCATGAAATGTGTTGTATATCCCTTCTTTGTCATTATTTCTGGACAGAAGTCTAGCACCTAGAAGAAATTTTCAGCTGATAAAAAACGATAGAAAAACCTTTAAGGGCAAAAGAGGCGTAAAATAGATTAAAATGTTATTATATTTGGCGTTTAAACTCCAGGTGCCTATCAATAGGAATATAAATAGATAGTATTTATATATGTTTATATAAAAACAGTTGGAAGGAAATCTTCTTAACTTGCACCTCTACCTTTGAGAGAGAGAGAGAGAGAGAGAGAAGAAAAACAAAAGTAACTTTATCTAAAAATATCACTTACTAACAGAACTGTTCAACACAAACAAACAAGCATGAATACATCGGAATACAAAGTACAATCAAGTCTAAAAAGAATAACAAACAAACAAACAAAACCATGTTACACCATGATAATCTAGTACATGGAATTGTTTGGTACTATGTACAATATCTGTGAAGTGAATAACACATTTCATTATCTCTTGTATGAAAATGCAGTTTAAAATCAGTTTACCACTTGTATTGAAAAGTCTTTAGTAATTTATCAAAATAATTTAATGTCTTCAATTGAATGAAATAGTCGGCCTAACGGCTTGTTCAATAAGTTCATAAGGTATTTTTCTCTCTATAGTATAATATCCTAGATATATATATAAAGAATGCATTTTATAGCAGCCACTCAAATTGTTTATGTTGAGATCAACTGGACATTTATTGATAAGCTGTTGAAAGTATCTTCTTTTTTAAAATTAATATATACAAATTATTGTTTATAAGTTTCTTTTTCGATTAGTCTAACTAAATGTCAATGAAATACATAGAATAGTCAGTTTTTTTTTATGTAGGAGAAACAGTTTAATTTACAATTAGTTTCCATGTATTTACAAGTAACAAGAAAAGTAGGTTTTCTTTTAAGGTTGCAAAACATCTATCGCTCGCTATTTGCTTCTTTCTATTTCAAGAATTCCCTGGCCTCGCATGCTGTTCGGGATGTTCTTTTTTTTAATTTATTTATATATATATATTGTTTGTATGTTAAAATAAATGAATACAGTTTTCAATGGATATATATATATATTTATTTACAAGCCACTTTATTATTTATTTTATACATACTTTGTTAATTATTTCCTTTCTCTCTTTTCTTTTAAGGAGAGGGAGTTTTTTTTTATATGGGAACAAATAAACTTTGACAGGAAGAGCCATAATACAGAGACGGGAGAAAAAAAAGGGGAGAGTGGGAGACAGGTCATGGTAGAGAGAGAGAAAAGAAAGTGGTGAAGTTAATTTCAGAGTATATACAAAGTTTTTGTACTAAACAAAAACTTTGATGTTATTTTTTTTTCTTTTTTATGTGCGTGAGTGTATATGTATATTTACTCCTTTCAAGATCAGTTTGAGTGACCAAAACCGTCTTTGCGGATATCAAATAATCGACCCATATCTTTACCGCTGCGAATGAGATGGATACTTTTGAATGCGTTACCATTTGGACGTTTATCTTTAGTCACCTGGCCATGATGATCTAAAATCTTGGTTTCTAAAGCAGTGGGGGTTTCAAAATCTTCAAAAATCTCGTCGTCCAGTTTAATTGAAATGCCTGTTACACCACTGGCTTTTACTACCTAAGAAATGTCATTCTAAGGTAAATGAAGGATCATTCATATAGATATACGGGTTTATGCCCTACCTCCATTGTTTTAAGCACAACTACTTTACACGCACTAAAATTGCGCTTATATTGAATGATATCTTTTTCGCGGATAAGTCCTTTACGACACATATCTTTGAGGGTTATGTTTTTAGATTCCCTGTGTGTATGAAAATGAGTATAATCAGAAAACGTTAATGATTATAGTCATTTTGGTGCAATTAATATATGTGTATAAAAAAAAGCTTACCCCGCTACATTATGAGCTTTCTCTTTGTCATTTAATTCGCCCCAATAGGTCTCGAATCCCTCATCCTATATGTATATTTAAAGTTAATAACTCTGTATCAATAGACATACTTTATAATAGCTTTATTTTGGTTGAAAGTATTACCTTGAGTTTATCTCCTCTGTTAGACTCTAAGTCTTGTTCAATGTATTCTTCATGATTTAAAGAGCTTTGCCAGTCGGCTAGTTCTTCCCAAAATACAGGACTTTCATTTTTTTGAAAGAGACAAGGGCTTACTGGAGGGGCAACTTCATAAAAATCTTGCTGGGAGCCTAGTGGTGAAGGGTAGTTTATATCGATATCGGGTAACAATTGAGTTAATTCTGATCTCTTTTCTTGAGATAAGAGGTTGAAGGTAGTTTCATTAAAATATGACTATATAATAGACGATAATAATAGTGCTATTCATTAGTTCACTTATCATAAAAATTTTTGCGTTTTTTTTTATATTGCTAAAAAAAAGAGGGGAAAAGTGGGGAGTCGAATTGTATGTTACCTCTAAATCAATATTGGCTAACGCACTGTAGGATAAATTGCATAAATTATCAAGAACCCTATTATTATTAAGTAGTGAATGATCGAAACGTGGTCTCTTATAGCCATTATCAATGTGATGTCCTGGTGGTGGTGAGTAGATACCCAGTTGACTTGTTTGTAACGAAATATCACAATCTACTTCATCAGGAAACTCTCGCTTCCCAAGGGGTGAGATCGGCATGGAGTGAGGATTAAACATGGTATATTTTTATTATTATGTGTATGTATGCTTGTGTGTGTTGTATATATGTCTATTTTAGATATCTAATTTTTAAAAGAGTTTAAAAAAGAGACAGGGAAGAAAAAGAAGAAAAGAAATAAAAACGAAACAAAGAAGGAGACAAATAAGGGATGAAGGGGGTGAATTGAAAGGGGGCGTGTGATCGATGTCATCCAGCAGTCTATATTTTCTTCTATTATTTAATTTATAAAGAAGAAAAATACAAAATTACCTTTTTTACAAGTATAAAAATATATACTTTCAGCTGAATCGTGTGTGTATGTGTTCCAGGTCATGTTTAAAATGAGCTAAAATGTGTATCAATGCCATTTTCATTATTCTTTATTTATAACCATATTAATCTGTGTTTGAATATACTCAGATAAACAAGAGAATTCTCATATTAGCCATTAGTCCTTTTATTACTTTTATTGTTATTTTACATGAAATAAAACAAACATATACGGCTTATACAATAAAAAAAGGCAGAACTATATATATTGCCTAAACCAATAGAAATTTATGCTCTCCTTATTTATATCATTTACCAATTTTTGACAAAGAACACACACATCTTTAATCCTTTTTATTGATTTATTAAAAAAAAGAAAAGAAACATAGTTACTTCTTTTAGTAAAACCAGGGGAAAGTGTATTTTGTACCTCTCAGCATTTTGACATTCACTTTTTAAGGTGTTTGTATCATAGAGGTCATTTGATTTTTTTTATCTCATATAAATATATCTATTATTATCATTAATTGCAGAAGTTCTCTTAAAGTTTGATTTAATGTCAAGGTAGGAATCAAGTGAAAGATTAACAGTATATCTATATAGTTATATATCACTTTTAATCAACAACTAAATATATAAATAGTAGTAACGTGTATGTGTTATTTTCTTAATTTTATGCAAAAACTGAGATCGGGGCATGATAACAAAAGTATCCAAGAAATAGCATGAATGAGAATGCAATGAAAAAAAAATGGGATATTACTTTCCCGCTTTTTTTTCAACCCATTTTGATATTAATTATGTAGATATACGACTCTACAGGGCAATAAAAGTGCCCTGGATTTATAAAAACGACAAGCTCAAGTAAGCATTAGGAAATGATGATATGAAAAACAGGTGCTTTTTTTAAAAAAACATCAATTAGCTTAGTAATAGGCTTGTTTAGGAAATAAAACCTTATACTTTTAGATACAAACTAAAATATCCAACAAAAGCATCAATTTATTCATTTTTTAAATATTCATTTAAGCACCAGATTCATGGATGTTGTTGCTAATAAACTTAATCTATTCATACCACAAACGCGGAATTCCGATATATTCTTCATCCCTTACTTATGATATCCTATGGAGTAATTAGAGTTTAAAAAAGTACCTCCTGCTTATAATTGAATACAGATATAATTATCAAGTACCTCAATTGGAAATCATCGACTTGATAATAGTATTAAGATTTATTGAGAGAAGTGGAGATACATAACTGAAAACAGGAACAGGTAACTTTGCTATTTTCTTTATCCAAAATCTTATCGAAAGTAAAACACGCAAGAGAACTTGATAAGCATAACCCGTATTAGAACATACATTTGCATCTAATTGATTTTGTATCCTTGATTCCTAATCACATATGGCTATTAGAGAAGAGTACAACATTTCATTTGTTAAAACTTATTTCACCCCTAAATAAATGACAGATAAGCATTCATTTATTCAAAAAACTTCTTTTTTGGAGTGTAGGGATGATCCATATTTGTCAACATATGATTCTTGTTTATATCTGGCTCATATAACCAAAATATAGCATTCAATTTTTTCTTCTCACTGAAGACAATAAAAACAGCTTTCTTTTCCCTTCTTTCTTTCCTTTCTTTAGCAATTATCTGTCATAATCAAAGCATTGGTATTTCCCTTTATCATTACTTCAATTTAAAGTACCACGAAATGAATAAGCACTTGATTTATACATTTCCTCCTTTACAGTTTTATCCCTTTAACCGAGCTACACTATTTAAAACATATTTTACCAATGTTTTTTTAATGACAAAAGTGTGTATTTTAAAGAAAGCATTTTGTTTCGTAAGGTTTAAATAGACACATTATCACACATAATTTTCATAACTTAAATTGCGTGAGAAAAACAACAACAAACAAGTTTCATTATATCTTGAATGGACAGTGTGTGAACTTGGTTTGTAATATTTCCTTTTTTTTAAAAGACTAAAATCCAATTATATTTATAAAGATTGTTTTTAATTAAGAGCAATGCTGATGAGCCATTTTTTTTTATTTATTTTTTTATCACTGTATATTTTTTTAAGTTCAAAAGGGGAGCATAGACCATTCGGAAAGCATCCCGTCTAATCCAGTAATTTTCGTGCACCGCTTGTTTGTTGCACATCCGATCAGAAAACAAAGCAGCACCAAAATAATAAAAAATGATTTTGAAAGATTTGAATAAAAAAAAAGCTTTTACTTTCAAAATAAACCTTATGTTGCTGTTATTATAATACATTAATGCTGTGTATTACAATCTATGGTTGTAATTGATTAGAGTAAATAGCCCTCGCTTTGGAGTAATAATCTTTTTTTTCATCCGAAATGGTTTCCAAAAGCTTTTACTATAAAAAGTTATGATGAATGTGAGCTGCTTTCTTCCTTCCAATGGCTATCTTAAAATCAACCAAATAGAAATTGTTATGTTAAACTTTTAAATATAAATAAATGTATCTATTAATTTCGATTTATCATTTTTTTTGAAGTCTATGCGCATGTATATATCCATATATGTGGAGCTTTCCACTTGTAAATTCCTTTGGCTACAAACAAATGATGATGTCTTGGATATAGTGTTGATTGATTAATGTGTATTATTTGATAAATGTCTTCTGATTATTCACACTGTAATTTATAAACACAAATATGCACAAGTAGATTACTTGATCCGTCAATAGGGGGATATTTTATGAGTAGCGGTTTTCTCTTGTTTAGAAGTTATTAAATATCATATAAAATGAATAGGCACGTTTTCTAGAATATATTTTACTCAATTATGAAAGAACATTTCAATCTCTAATAGTTCAAATTTGATACAATAGAAATCATCCTAAGTTATTTTCCAAGTTGGTCCACTATGAATGGTTTCAAAAAATCGAAAATCAATGGGAGTAGTCGAGAAAAGATTACAATTAATTGAGGCAAGAATAATGTTTACACTACAGACATAGTAAAGTAGAAATGGCCTTGGCCTCCTCACACTTAGACATTTACTTGCTTGTTTGTGGAAAGATGATCAAGAAGAATACTTTTAATTAAGAGTTATAAGCAATTTCACAAAAAAAAGAAAAAGGAAGGAAGAGGATAAAAAGGTTAAGATGTGTAAGCTTTTTAAACAGAATAGTATGAATTATAGAGAGATAAAAGGTGAGATTGTATCGTGCGTGAGTGTATACTAATAGTATATATGTATTTATTTCTTTTTACCAAACTTAATACCAAAGATCGTTCTCCCTGTGCTAGCATTGGGTTTATAAGTGGGTATTAAAGTGGGTATTAAAGTGGGCTGTGGCGTCTTGGATAGATTTTGCCCTCCGTTATTCGTATTAGCATTGGGTTCATCGGGTTCTTGAGTGGGTCTTAAAACGGGTTCTGGCACCATGGGTAGATCCAATCCAATGTAGACAGCGCCTCTTACAGCAGACATTTCGGCACGAGGTGGCACACCAATAAAATCCACGCGAGACCGAAATTCATACAGCGCACGACTAGAAAGATACTCGAGCACACCAAACTCACCTACCACGAAGACAGCTTCCAGCTTTGATTCCTGTACTTGTTCATCAATGAGATCAATAACTTGATTAACGACGGGCTCAAAGACATGTTGACGAAGGTCCTGATAGGAAATCACTAACAAGCCCTCTTCGATTCCCTTATCAGGATCATCTATACCCACTAAATCTAAACATGCAGGTGCTGTAAGGTATATGTCTTCAAGGCCATCAAAGCCGGGCTACTCTTAACACAGGTAAAACATTAACTCATTCGTTCATCCATCCATCCATTCATAAACAAGGTAATATCAAAGGAATGTGTCTTACCTTGATAAAATCAGTGAATACATCCATCATGCTCTCCAGACCAGTATCATTGATCTCACGATGACGATAAAATTTATCCTTTAGATATTCACGCATGCGCATATCCAAAAAAGTAGAGCTACAAGTGTCACTGCTGCTCTGGCTGATTTTTTTTAGTGCTCTTCTTTCACCAAAATTATCAATCTCAAATACAACAAGATCCACTGTTCTTCTACCAGCATCACAAGTTAAGAAGCGTTCAGCATGGCCAATATTGAACTCTTCACACTTTGCTTCACAATATGCAGCAACAGCCTCGGGCTCTCCGATAAATATGAATCTATTGGGATGGTCCCAATGATTAATGATGTTTGCTCTAATAGCTGCTTCTCTAATGACTGTCTTTGTTTGTTCACTCCATGAAGCAGGCACGGCCAAACAGTAACGAAACCTAGATTGATTATAACTACTGTAGAATCCACGTTGAAGTTCCTTACAAACATGCGAGTGGAATGCTGCGAGATAGTCAGTAATTGCATCCAAAACAGTAACACCGTTGGGTAAAGGTGAAGCAGTGAGGGTTTTGTCTGGTTGAAGTGTGAATCGTGAAAGAAGTAGGCCAGTGTCATTTGTGTCTCTTGCTTTTATTTCAGCATCGTGGCCCCAAGCCAGTAACTCGGTGGAGTCGTTACGGTAAAGAGATAAGTTGGGTACTTTGGGACTCATGTTACTGTGTTGTCTTGGCCTTTTTTTAAAAAAAAAAAATTAGTGTCTCGCATATCAAAACGGAACCTTTATTTTCTTTTACCATCTTGTAATATCGCTGACTTCCCTAGTTTCATAATCTGCATAAGCGCAACTTGAGAAAGAGGTACTAAAACCTATTTTAGTATTATTATTATTATTGCTATTATTATTGCGTATGAATAAGCACAAGTACTTGCCTATACCAATAATAAGAGGGTAATCCATTGATATTGATTTTGTTTATTACCAATCAAGAGAAGAGATGGGAATCAATTTTTCCCTTCTCTTTGTACCTTGAGGAACAACAGCAAGGGTTCCACAACGTCAGGCGCCCACTCACATGGCAGGGCATTTTAAAGATAGAATGAATTGTATTATAACAACATTCACGTGTATCAAACCAGATCATCTTAAAATGATCACCTCAGTAAACACCAAAGGAGAAAAGATGGTGCCATTAGTTTATAAATAACCCAATGTATATGTTTGAGTTTGTTTATTATTAACGACTGTTTTTATCACACGAATAATCTAATCTTTACTATTGGAAGAGTCATAATTTAGGTCAGGGTCATTGAAATCCGAGTCGTAGTTGGGGTCGGCAAAGTTGGTAACAGAACTACTGTTATTAGTATCAGAATCATAGTTGAGATCAGTGTTATCAACGTCAGGATCATAGTTAGGATAAGTGTAATTATTTGAAGAAAAAGCAGGCATTCTGTTTTGCAGAGTAGCGGTCGTAGCATTATTATCATTATCTTTATCGTCTTTTTCATCACTGCTGCATTCAGTGTCGTAATTAATATCGTTCTCATCATTGTCCAGCAAGTCGAAATTGCGGTCAATATTGGTATTCTCTACTAGCCTTTCTTTTGGTAGTTTGTTTTCTTCATATTGCTCAAGTTTTTCTTGTTTGAGAGCAGCGGGCTCTTTTTGTAAAGCACCATTGTCCACTTCCGTTACTCTCATCTTGCCGGTAGCATTGTTACCATTATCTTTTTCCGATAAGTCATAGTTGAGGCTGTTGCTAGTAGCATTTTCCATTCCTGCTAGCTTTTCTCTAAGTTCCTTTATTTCTTCATCTTGCCCATGTCTTTCTTGGTCGAGTGCAGTAAGTTTTCCTTCGTATTTCTTCTCCATTAAACTCATCTTTAATTCGAATGCCTCCTGCATAGCCTTCATTCTGCTGTCAAACAAGCTGTTAAAGTGGTCATCACCGTTACTTGCTGTAGTAGAAGATTGGATTGTATTATTGATTGTATTATCATTCTGGATAGTTTCATCTTCTGATTGAATGTTTACTATATTTGATTATTACCATGAATTGAACTAAGTAATAGTAGTAATAGCCAATACCTTTTTGTTTTTCTTTAGCATAATAACCCTGACTGTTTAACTGTATAACATATTCTTCTGCTAACCAATGCTTATTATCAGCAGCCTTTTGATACCAATTGATCGCTTTCTGCAAGTCTTTTACTTCATTTTTGTAAACCCACCCTAAATTAATTTGAGCTACAACATGTCCTAGATTAGCTGCCCTTGTATACCATTTAATAGCGGTGGAAATGTCTTTGGTAACATCGCTTCCTTTGCGATATGCGATGCCAATATTATTCATAGCGCTTATATTTTCATCTGCTGCTTTCTTAAGGTTCTGATCAATATAAGTATCGTAGCCACCTGATACACCCCCTCCAGTAGATGCTGCCTTCTTTGCCCAATCCTCAGCTAGCTTATCATCTTGGCAAACACCTTCTCCTAATCGATACATCCAACTAACTTGACTTTGTGCTTTAGTATAGTCTTGGAGTGCTGCTTTATAATACCATGCAAATGCTTTCTCGTAGTTTTCATCATTGTAGTAAATATCTCCAATTTTATAAAGTGTTACTGCATCATTCTCTCTTGCTTTTTGAATATCTTGTTTTGTTACGTTGACTCTGTCGCCTTTTTTTAAATTACATTCAAGACGATGAGCAATCTTTGTCTTTGAAATGTGCAGTGAACATGAATAAGCTTACCATTTAAAGCTTGACATAGTTCAAAAATAGTGTATTGTACATGAACAGGCGCTTTTTTATTCCTTAATGAATTGTTCGACATTTTCTTATTTTCCACTTTAACTGTGGAAAAATAAAAAGAGAGAGAAGAAAAAAAACAAAAAATAAAACGATGCTCTTTTACTTGGTAGCACCGACTTGATTTTCTCACTATGTTGTATTTTTCAGTTAAAGGCATCAAACGCTATATAAACCTCGACTTTTGTGAGCAATAAAAACTATGCTCTGCATTTCTCCCATCGTTTTGTTCCGATACATCATCAGCTCAAGCTGCTCTACTGTTTCCAAGAGAAGCGAAATAAGAAGAAGAGAAGGAAGGCCTCTCACCCTTGACCATTGACTACCCAGCTCCACTACAGTCCTCTCAAATTAGAATTCGATCAAATTGGAACAGAAGAGTGACTACAAATAATAAGGAGCTCTCAATTTTAGAGTTCAATCCAGACTAACAATAGGCGCTCTCAGTTTCAGAGTCGTTCGGGCCTGGTTTTCCTTTAGAGATTCCTTTTTTAGTGATCAAGGCACTAAAATAACCAAGAAGGCATTTTAGTTTTTATTTTTATTTTGTATAAATTTGAGCTTTTACAAACGAAGCCCTAATATAACCTTTTTCACAGAAAATTGGATTCCGATGAGAAGTGACTCATCTTGGCGAAGATACACCGAAATATCCGGCAGGTGTTGTTGCTCCTTGGTGTTTTTTTGTACTTTTTAAGCCGTCAATCAATATATTAGCCATTGTCTCTTTCTACTCGTTGTTGTCCTTGATATATTCTGAAATACATTTCGGCCATGGAGCTATCATAGAGCGTCTTCATGTTTTGTAAGATATACACCAAATGCATTTCGTAGTTTTTATGGTTTGCTGTTTTAACGATAGATGTCCCAGGCTCAATAGCTGTTATTCCTTTTTCAGGTATGTCATTAAGCCTATCATTGTATAACATTCACTGGTTGAACAGCTTCTCACCTCTAGATTGGTTGACTCAAAGCCACTGGCTGCAGTAAATATACGGACTCTCCCTAGATCAAGGTAGTATGCCTTGTAGTCCTTCTTGACTTCATCCAGCATAAAATTTTCTAATGGTACTCTTGATTTTATAGCTGGAGATCTTTCGCTATGGAAAAGAAAAGGTTTTTTGTCCTAACAATGTCCAGTTCTTAAAATGGGTACATCGTTATAATGCGGTACACTGCATAAAATAATCAAACCAGCATTCTCCTCTTACTCTTAACAAAACACCTATACTTGTGCGTACCCAAATTATAAGCGTATTTGGCAGTTAGCATTAAGCACTACTATTTATAATCCACCCGAAAACAAAGCTCTCAATACCCCACATTTTTTATGATTCAACGGATGATTAGTATATGAAATAGTTTTTATGTGTACAAATATATATATATTTTAGTGATATAATCTAAAATGCATTTAGGCTTCTTCCTTCTTCTCCTCATTTGCAGCGGGAGCTTCAGCAGGAGTCTCACCAGCGGCGGCAGCAGCAGCAGCCTTGGCAGCCAAAGCAGCAGCTCTCTCAGCCTTCTTCTTTTCCTTCTTTTCCAACTTGGGGTTGACCTTCTTGACGGGCTCAGGGGGAGGGTAAGCCAATTGCTCAAGCTTCTTGAATTCAGGGTCCTCAAATGCCTTACGAATTGGGTCCAATAATTCGTTGATAGCAGTAATGACACCAGCCTTCAAATCACCAGGATGTACCTTTTTATCAGCGAAATCCTTTTCCAATTGCTCATAGTTATCAAAGACCATGTTTCCGCCGTATTGCTCAGGACGAATGGCAGTGAATGTGGGCTTACCACCATTTAATGACTTGAGAGGGAAGTAGACAGCCTTGATGAAAGACAAGAGACCGTTTTCTTCAATATTGCCCTCCTCACAGAAAGCCTTTTTGATCTTCTTTTGAACGTCCTTTGCGCTATCCAAAAAGTCAATCTTTGAGTCGGGATCAGAGGAAGACATTTTTGAACCAGTCAAACCGGGAACCATGGGGTTCATCAAATGAGAACGCTTCTTGTAACCCAATTGAGGCAAGTATTTCTCGGCCAAAATAAAAATCTTGCGCTGATCAACACCGCCAAACTGACAATCTACCTTGAGGTATTCCTCATCCAATGCCTGCATACCGGGATATAACAAACCTGACAAGAGAGGCGAAGAGACCTGCTTTACTACTTCAGCACCGGCCTTTTTGGCGTCGTGCTCGGTCAAAAGTGCACATAAACGGAAGTTATCCATTGTGTATTCCTTCGATAATTCGTAAGAAGAGCCGATAATGAAATCGAGCTTGTCGATGGGGACACCGAGAGAAGTCAAGACAGTTTTGATGATGGCTTCATAGTACTTTACACGGTGGTTAACAAGCTCAAGAGGTGCCTTCATGTTGTCGAGGAAAGCGTGAAGGTCAGCCAAAAGGATTTTCATCTATAAACAGCAATAGCTTTAGTACTCGTGTTAGTTTCCGGAATAAAGGTTATTAAAGTACCTCGACACCGGCAGACAAAAAGTCGGCGATTTTAGTCAAAGGGACGAAGTAACCAATGTGGGGTCTACCGGTGGGAGCGGTACCCCAGTACATCTTGATGTCGCGTTCTGCAAGAATCTTTTTCATTTCATCAGCACCGAGAACCTCTTGGAGGTTACGGGTAATAAGGTCGTACTTTTGTTCGGGAGTGAGAGACATGTTTTGTTTTTTGTTCTAAATTGGCAAAAATAAAGAAAAGATGAACGCACCAGCCAACAAGCAAGTTGTGAAGTTTTAAAAAAAAAATTAATTGAAAGGACACGAAATGACTCATTTTCTATTACAAGCCACATTTTTGACTTGCTTTCCTTGGATTTTACCTGCATGACAAGGTTTTGTGCTTCAGGTACAAAATGATCCAATTAACGCTTATTTGAATTTAATTACTTTAAAATGCAACGCTTAAAATTGAAATACGTCATTAAACTATATACTTGAGTTTATTTGGCCAAAGCTGGTCAATAAACGCACATCCTCATATAACAGCAGTATCTTTTTCCTTTGTCTCACTTGTAAACGGCCGAGCAACTTTGGCAGAATACCACCGGGAACATCTTATTTATTAGTCGCAAATGTATGCAAAAGTAAAAATAAATGTGTAAGTAGTATCATGCAAATTTGGCAAGCATTGAATATACTACGAAAGGTGTTAGTTCCACATAAGGAAATTCGGAGAGAGAAAAACTTACCCTTCCGATGTAATTGTTAAGCACCAGCGACAACTGGGCCGGATTTAAAGTTATAATATAAACTATTTTTAAGGACCATAAAGGAGTGGTATATTCACAATGCAGATGAAGCAGCACAGTGATTTAAACCAGAGTTTACTTTGTATCGGGTGGTCAAACACTCTACGTAAATATACCACCATCAAAGGGGATGTTTGTAGATGAAGTAGTAGAGAGAGGGAGTACCGGTAGAACCAAAAGAGCCATTGGTTAGTCATAGCATTGAAGAAATGTAGACGTAAGGAGAGGACCACAAGCTGAAAGTAGGCCAGATGATATTTTGTTCTTTAAAAAATAATGAGCATTAATTTATCCTGTGAAAATAAAAAATAAATTCTCAAGAATAATACATACCAAGCTATCTCTGAATAGTTCCCAACACCAAAGAGCACGCCAGTGCATCAAACCTTCATGTCGGAAGCGGACTACCAGTTAGAAG